>JAUTXW010002293.1:0-43082 GCA_030620095.1 Kuschelorhynchus macadamiae
GAAACTTATAACCTATCGCAAATTATTAATGAGCCTACTAGAATATCCGGAAATGCGGCTTCGCTACTTGACCCAATTTTTGTTTCAGATAAAGAACTTGTTTCAAGCCATGGTACGATCTCAACGGATAATATACCCGTTGACAGAATGGTTTATTGCAGTTTAACTATAAATAAAGTCCGTGTTGTACCTAAAATTATTATGTTTCGGTCTTATAAATCTTTTTACTATCACAATTTTTGTCAAGACTTGAACCATTTGGAATGGAATAATATTTTTTATATAAATAGAATAAATGACAAAATTAATTTATTTAATAACCATATTTTAGATTTGTTTAACCGTCATGCCCCAATTAAAGAAGTTGGAATAACAAAGCCTAAAGCATCGTGGCTTACTGAAAACCTTAAATTATACATGAAACAGAGGGATCGGGCTTTACAGACTTTTAAAAGAACGAGTGATCCAGATGATTGGGTAATTTCACACTATCGGTAGTGAGACGTGAAAAAAAAATCTTGATTCACTGTCTGCTGATCAAAACTACTGTAAAATTTGGAGGGCATTAAAAGATTTAAATGTCTGCAATAAAAACAATAAAACCATCCCCGAAAATTTGCAGAATCCCAATTTAATTAGTGATTATTTTGGACCTTTTAGAATGTATTAAATTGTGATAATAAAATTGAGTTCTATAGTAATAATCTTTTTCAAAATAGTATTAGTTTTTCTTTTAAGTTGACAACAGTTGAAGTGAAAGTGAAAAAATATTAAAAATGATGCTGGGTGTAGATAGCATTAAGGCATCTATGCTGCAATATTGCAGCCCTTTTATCCATATATATATATATATATATATATATATATATATATATATATATATATATTATTAATCTCTGCATAGAAAATGGCTACTTTCCTGACCAATGGAAGGTCGCAATTGGTAAACCAATACCGAAAACATCACGTCCATCTGAAGTTAGTGATTTAAGGATTATTAGCATTTTACCAACTCTCTCTAAAATTTTTGAAAAAATTTTATATAACCAACTGTATATTTTTGTCTTATTTATTAAAATTTTTCCAGATTTTCAATGTGGTTTTAGAAAAATATTTAGTACTTCGGTGGCGTTATCTACGGTAATAGATGACGTTTTAAGAGCTTGGGATCAGCAGAAATGTACCGTGCTAGTACTTCTCCTCTATTTTTCTAAAGCTTTTGATACCATCAACCAAAAACTTCTTTGTTCCAAATTAAAATATTATGGCTTTGATGAGGCACCCCTTAATCTTATTAATTCTTATTTTGAAAACAGGTTTCAAAAGATATATTGTGCAAATAAATTCTCAAAACAAATTCAGATTCTCTCTGGAGTGCCTCAAGGATCAATATTGGGCCCTTTACTATTTCTTATTTATACAGCGGACATTCTGAAATCTACAAAATATTCCCAAAGATAAGCGTATGCTGATGATACTCAGCTTTACTATTCTTTTAATATTCAGGATTCCATACAAGCATCAGATTTAATTGATTATGATTTAAACAATTTAAAAATAATGTCGTCCGAGCAAAGCTTACAATTGAATCCTACAAAATCCTTAGTTATGTTTTTCGGAAATAAAAATCAAGTAAATACCTTAAAAGATGGGTTTAATGTTGCTCTGGATGGTACGACACTACCTATAGTTGAGTCAGCAAAGAATCTTGGAATTATCATAGACTCAAATTTAAGATTTAAAGAACATTTTAAAAAAATCATGCAAAAATCAATTTTAGCTTTAAAACTTTTGTACAGTAACAGACACATCCTAAATTTACGCTTACGCAAAAATCTGTGCGAATCCTTAGTTTTATCCAACTTTAATTACTTTCATTTTATTTATGGTTACTGTATTGATATTTTGGATAAAAATAGGATCCAGAAGGTTCAAAATTCCTGTTGCAGGTTCATTTTTGGACTCAGAAAGTCTGACCATATATCGCATACATTTGAACAACTTAAATGGTTAAAAATGGACAATCGCAGACTTCATCATATGGCTACTTTTGTATTAAATATTTTAAGTAACCCTGATGCATCTATTCAACTAAAAAATAAATTGGTACCTCGTAATAATATTCATGACAGGACTCGTTTTATCAATCATTTAACTATGCCTCACCATCGTTCAGCCATGTTTCAGAGGTCATTTACGTATAATGCCGGTAAAACATATAACTATTTGCAACATAACCTTATCTCACTTAATGTAACTCAGTTCAAAAAACAATTTAAATTTATTATTATATTATAAACAATTATAACTATGCAATTACTCGTGAATTATTTTGGATATATTGATTTTATCTATATTTGTTATACTGGGTGATTCACGACCCACTGTACATACTTATGTGGTGTATAGGGTATCCCTAGGGTATATCGAAATGGATATTTAAATTGATTAATTCGGCTTTATTACTAAGATACAGGGTGATTTTTATATTTTGGTAAAAATTTGTTCACCCTGTATCTCCTAAACGGCTTAATCCATTTTTTTTAAATTTTGTACACAAACACTCTTGGTATATCATAACTTTTTGACCTTTGAAAAGTATCAAAGTTCCAGGGCCGTATCCAGCCAATTCACTCAGGGGAGGGGGGCTAGTTTTGAGACACCCTGTACATCGGAATTCGGTATTTTTAATTTTTTTCTTAAACTACATTCATTTGTGAACAATAATATGCCACCATCTTGAATGGCACACTAAAGGTTACGTACGAAATTTAAATCTTTAGATAGTACATACCCCTTTTTTTAGCGGTATCTGTATTAAAGCTTTTAACTAAGTATAAAATTATTTCAATGATTGACTTTAAAAAAAAATTAAACTATCTCTACTAATAAAACACAGCCTTGTCGAATTATTTTTTATTTTTAGTGGCCCAAAAATACCAAAATCTACCCTAACACAATAACGTCTGTCTAACGGTATCTCTACATTTTTGTGCACGCTTTTGTGAATTGCAATTGAGCGTTGAATCATTTACATTTGAGGTTTTTGTCTAAATGCTTGACGTTTAAAAAAATTAAACTATCTCTACTAATAAACCAGTTAATTTCTGTTTGAGTCTTTTTCGACTCATCTCTTATCTAATGCTCGAGATCGTGATCATTTATCGGCTACCGTAAAAATTTATCTTTTTTTATTTTTGTTATTGTATACAAATTACGTGTAAGAGCTTGTTTTTTTTTTATTTTTTTATTTACCTTTATTTTTATCGTACCCTTAAAACCTACAAAAAAATACAAATTCAATAAATTTTAATACCTAAAAATAATAAGGGAAGCCTTGGAATTTAGACAGATATTTTAAAAATGACATTACGTACATACAATTCAATCATTTGTGTTTGACATTGTTAATTAAAGATTTTTTATTTGAATTTTCTCTTTGCAAAAAGTTTGTACGTTTCAATAATTATAAAAATGCCGTTATTTACAAATGCTGAGTGCGCAGACATCGTATTTGTGTACGGATTTTGTAATGGTAACGGAAGGGCTGCTACAGAAGAATACAGAAGACGAATTCCGGATCGGAAAATTCCAAATCACCAAACGTTTGCCGCAATCTTTAATACATTGCGTGAAAAGGGTAAGTTTCCCTCAACCGATCTTCATGTTGCTAATAACGTTGTCCAAGAAGAGATTATTCTCAACCTTGTGAGGGAAGATCCAACCACAAGCACTAGGCTAATTTCCGCCCAAATAGCGATACCGCAGACAAGAGTATGAAGAACTATAAAAAATGAAAACTTATACCCTTTCCATGTACAAGAGGTACAAAGATTAGAAGAAGGCGACTACTTGCCTAGATTAGCATTTGTTAGGTGGGTAATAAATCATCGAAGAACTATTTTTAGAGCACTATTCACTGATGAAGCCCAATTTACAAGGGACGGAGTCTTTAATTCTAGAAACTCTCATGTATGGGCAGATGAAAACCCTCATTCGTTGCGATTGGCCAATTCTCAACGAAAGTTTTCAGTGAATGTTTGGTGCGGCTTAATAAATAATCATTAAATTGGACCACATATTTTCCCTCAACGACTAACGGCTGTTGTGTATTTGGACTTTCTACAAAACATTTTACCGGGCTTATTAGAAAATGTAAATTTAAGAGGCATATGGTTTCAACACGATGGGGCACCTGCACATTTTGGAATTGATGTTCGAAATTATCTCAATCAACAATTTGCTGATCGGTGGATTGGACGCGGAGGACCACATCCTTGGCCAGCTAGGTCGCCAGACTTTAATCCAGCCGACTACTTTTTGTGGGGGCATCTAAAACAAAAAGTTTACAGTGTTCCAATCGAAACTAGGGATCAATTAATAAATAGGATACATTTTTATTGCGACGAGTATATTTGATTTTCTTTTATTTATATACTTATACATTTTCTGCATTACTTTTTAGGTTAAAGTTCGTAAATGACAATTTTGAATTTGAACGTTTAAACTGGCAACACCTGACTGTTTTAATGTGAAAAATATGTGATGGTCGGTAAAAAGTACTAGGTCGGTGATAGCTACGTTTACCTTAGTTGCTATTCAATGCTTAACCAAATATAAAACATGCCTATTTTTGAGGCAAATTAGCAGATTCAACGCAATTTTTTTTTATTTATTGGTTTGTGATTAAAATAGAAGTTTTTGTCATTACCATCATAAAAAAGAAATGCGCTTTACCTCATTAAGCAAATCAGATGTTAATTTTTTTTCGACGGACTCTAATATACATAAATCTTGTTCACCCTGTACCTCTATTGATACTGTGTTCTGAGTAACAGCACCGGAAAAGCTTTGATTCTGGTGCTAAAAGGTATTGTAACACCGTTAATCGAAACAATGTCTATAACGCATACACAATCAACAACCCACTCACATGAACGACGTTTAACCAGTTATAGGCAGATAAGGGAGAGCGTTTTAAACTGGGGAGGGGGGTTTAAAAGGGGGTTATTCCAGCTAGTGAGATTCGGGTCGTGTCTATCCTACCTAATTTGTAATTCTGATTTAGCTATATAATAGCAAATGCACTAAGGCTTATTTAAATATCTGCATACTCGAACTACAGATAGACAAATAAAATGTATACTATAGCGATTTTTGAAAAATTGAAGTGTTGACCGATATGTGATGAAAATCCACGATAAAAATTTTTAGAAAAAGAACAATGTTTTTAAAATTTCCTCTGTATATTTATTGTCAACATGACATGTTTTGTATATAAAATAGTTTCTTCAGATGTTGAGGTATAACTAAAATACTACAATGTTAAAATGTAAAAGGTAACAATAATAGGGAGGACCCAAAGAAGATGGTGTTATAATAAATAAAAAAATCTTAAAATTATATGAGTTATAATAATATATCTACGACAAAAGGACGGTTTAGTGAAATAAATTTAACAAAGGAGAGCTATTTAATTCTAATTGATCATTTGGTAAAAGCTTTGATGATTTTAATTTGTTTATTTTCAGAAATTCAAGCATATTAAGTTTTATGCCCTTATTTTCGATATGTAGAATTTCAAAATTATGATCAAATGAGTGATGTTCAAGTAAAAGACGATTTGCAAAGCTGAATAAGATTTTTTATTTAAAAAACTATTTTTATGCTCTGAAATGCGTTTGTTAAACGTTCTACCTGTTTGACCTATGTACGTTTTTGTACAGTCACCGCAGGTTAACTTATAGACAGCTGATTGATTTGATTTGCTTAGTTTGTCTCTATTATTTTTTTTATATTTACCGAAACTATTGTCTGTCCTGTAAGCAACATTTAGATCCTGTTTACGCAATAAAGTAGCGATACGTTCAGTGGGTGATCCAATATAAGTTTATAAAATCTATTATTTTGATCTTTAATAAAAGGATATATTTTACTAATAGCAGGGGCGTGCAGTCCATGGAAGCAAGGGATGCAGTGCTTCCCCAAAAAAAATTACAAAACATCTTATAAAATGTAATTTCTGAAATAGGAGACATAACTTAATTTAGTTTATATTAAAAAAGCTAAAATATTATCTTACTTATCAAGCCCATAATAAACGCGGCCTTGACTCCGACCGAGCCACAATAGAAAATAGAATAGAACCTATGCGTTCCGCTAGCTGCAGCCAAGTCCTGTATGCTTGATTTCCTGTGAATCGAGCCAGAGATTATCGAACTTTCCACCGGCTGTTTGCAATTTTTGCATTTCAGTCGCGTGCTTTAAGTGGAGGCGGAAGCTATCGTTCTTTGTTTGAACGGCTATCCGTGTGTTGTGTGATACGTACGTCGCGTCATGCATGGAAGACAATAATACGGACGTGGATATGCAAATACCGTCAACTTCGGCTGTCGGTAATAACGTTGAAAATGTTGGAGAATTTAGTAAGAAGAGTGTGTGTGAGTGTGTGGTGTGTATCTTAATAATAAAGGGATTTTCAACATTAAACCTCGCTGATAAGTTTCAAACAATTTCCAAAGGAAGGGCAAAACCGCCTATGAAAAATTTAACCACAAATATGAAAAACTGTATTAGACATTTTTATCCGGAAAAACAATACGACCAATTTAAATGGCTAACAGGGTGTGAAAATATAAGTAAATTATTTTGTTGGCTTTTTGAAAATGAAAATGAAAAAGATCTCTGGAATAAAACTGGTTTTTCCGATTTAAACCATTTCCATAAAGCTGTAAAAAGACACATTATGTCCGAAGCGCATTTGCAGGCCGTCATAAAAGAAAAAGTCTTCGGCAAAATCAGAATTAAACACGCCCTTAATAAACAGTTGAAAATTAGTCACACAAATAGGCAAATATTAAGAATACTTATCGATGTTGTTTGTTTTCTCGGACAGCACGAATTGGGATTTAGAGGTCATGACGAAACAAGGGTTTCTTCAAATAGAGGAAATTTTCAAGATTTACTTAGTTTAATGGCTAAATATGATGAATGCTTAAAAAATCATTTAGAGCATCCTAGCGTTTTTCGCCGAACGTCCAATCGAATGATTTAATTTCCGCTGTTGCAACCATTATTCTAAAAAGAATTAAGCAGGAGATTGGCGAGGCGCGATTCATTGCTCTTGTTCGGGACGAAACAACTGATAGCACTAATTTTAGCCAATTATCTACATATAGTAATACGCTACGTTAAAACAGACGAAAGTATTCTAGAACGATTTTTAGGTTTTAAGAATGCGTCCGAAAATCGTACAGCAGATGCATGACAATTAGGGAGTCTGCAAGCTAAAGTTCGAAAAACTTTCCCAAGTGCTGTGTTTGTCCATTGTTTTGCTCATAAATTAAATTTAGTTTTATCCCAGTCCATCAATCACATTAAAGAGTGTAAAGTATTTTTCGTTACTTTAAGTGGCATGGCTCCTTTTTTTTCCAAGTCAACAAAACGTACACAAGCTTTGGACTCCATTGTCCACAAGCGATTGCCCAAAGTAGCTCCTACTGGGTGGAACTATAATGGAAGACTTGTGTTAACAGTATCTGAAAATCGTGAATCACTGATTGAACGATTTGAGAATATAATAGAAAATAATGAAACGTGGGACTCAGAAGCAATAAATAGTTCGACGGGATTTTTGGACTGTTTGAAACGAGATTTTAATTTTAATTATTTGTTGAACATATTTTCAGAAATATTTCCATTCTCGGACAATGTTTTTAATATATAACAAACTAAAACAAATGATATTGCTTTTTGCCTAAAAAAAGTGGATGATTTTAAGTCCATGTTAAGCCAAAAAAGAGATGATTGACCTATTTTGGGAGAAAACGATGACGTTAAGTGTAGAGCCACAAGCCAAGCGTCTTCGAACAGACAAGGTAGGAGATGTTCAAACATCATACAGACGCCTCTTTTATGAAAGAATCGATCAAATTCAGCAACAAATAAACTATAGATTCAACGGTTTAAATGATTTTAAATTCTTCGAGCTCTGCGATTTTGATGCATTTAAAGGAAAAAGCCAAAAAAGAAATGACTGACCTATTTTGGGAGAAAACGATGACGTTAAATGTAAAGCTACAAGCCAAGCGTCTTCGAACAGACAAGGTGGGCTCTGGAATTTTGAGGCATTTAAAGGAAAAATTTTTCCAGAAGATGCGTTTAAATCTCTTCTTTATTATGGCCAGTTCTTCGACCGAGTGTTACTGCGATCTGAACTAAAAGTGATTTACGAAACTGATGACATTAGCGCAAAAAATAACGCTAAGGAAGTAATGCAATTTTTAAAAGACAAGGAGCTGGAAGATGCTTATACCGAAGTGTCGAAATTGTGTGAATTAGTATCGACAATACCTGCCACAAGTTCATCAGTAGAACGCGATTTTTCAACACTTAAACGTATAAAAAATTTCGTGAGAAATTCAACGGGGCAGAAGAGACTTTCGCATACATCGCTGTTGTCCATTGAAAATAAACTTCTCCAAGATATGTCGAAGCATCGACGTTTTCATGATGACGTCATTGACGAATTTGCAAAAAATGATCGAAGAATCGAATTACATTACAAATAGGTAAGTTTCTAAAAATTGCTTCCCTTTCTTAAAATTTCACCGCACGCCCCTGGTGAAAACCATATACTTCATTGTAATAAACATACATTGACATTTTAGAAGTCGTTCTACTATTGTAGGAACACTTCAATTTAAGTAAGAATAGTTGTGGAATGTATTAACCATTCAAATTGAACGGCTCTTAGTTCTGATTCAAAATTCAAAATATATTACATTTCGAGAACTACAATGTGTATATAGCAACAAGTCATAGGTGTATAACATTAAAATCTAAAAAATGATAAAACTATGCTTCAGAACATGACATATATCAACAAACTGCATCAGACATATACTTACCAAATAAATATACAAAGTAATCAATTTTCAGTTCAAACACAAAACGTTAGTCAAGTTTAAAAAGAATTATTATGGTTATTAATTCAAAATGAAAGGTCGCTCGTAAATGATATCAGTCGAACATATTATCTAAGGTTCTTCAAATAAACAACAAATTCATTTATGGAATAAAATGCATCAGCTGTTGATGGTTTTTTTAATTCGAGTTTAAATTTATTTGTAGATGCGATAGTTTTTATTGATAGCGGTAACAGATTAAAAATGAAACTACCGGCACACAGAGGAGATTTTTTTACACATTTCTAAATTTTGTTTCAGTGGGTACTTCTAAAAACACTAAACATCTAACTATATTTATTATATATCTCTTAAAATTTAAGTTTTTAGATTCATTTATTCACCTAATTGGTAAAAAATAAACCGTACATCGATCGAATAAATATTTTACTTGACCGTTGGCGGCATGTCTTTTTAAACCTTCCAATCGAACTTTATTGTAACAACTATAACAGTGGCGCAAACTGCTTAGACTTTGCTGGAGGTGCTATGTTTAGTTTACGATTTTCCTACTACGTTGCCATGACAACGCGTAAACGATGACGTCGAGCGCATGGAAGAATAATGTTAACTAGCACCATACAACGCTCTCGGTGAATTGCAGTACACTACACCCACGTGTCGTTCAGTTTGGAGTGGTTGTTTACTTTTATATTCGCGGATTTCGCTGCAACCGATTAGTTCCTTTGCAGTTTGCTTGGCTGTGTTGTGTTATATTTATTTATGGTGTTGTTACAACTTCATTTGGTGTCGGGTTTATTAATTTACGTTATTGATGAATCCGATCACGTATGTGTTTTGCATTTTGTTGGAAACTCCATTTAATCGATGGAAGGAACAAGATTAGAGTTCTAATCGTCAATCTGGTTTTCGGTGTACAAATGATTATGTAGAAGTCAAATATTACAAAAATGGTTTTGCTGTCCTTGTTTACTAGCTTCCAATAAATATTCAGTGTGGAATAAGGAAGAATTAGTAGGTATATTAAATATATGAAGGTCTTTACATAAACATGAAGACTCGGCGGAGCATTTAAAATGCGAATTAATGCTAAAAACTTTTGTAAAAAATCAAAGCACTATAGTTGGCACTTTAAAAGAAAATGCTAAACTATATAAAATACATTTTAACGAAAACGTCCGATAGACTATTTATGTACTTGGTAATTAACGCAGTTTTGATCTCGCAAAACAAGAATTAGTCTTTCGCGGCCATGATGAGAGCAGTGAGTCAATAAATAGCGGGAATTTTAAAAAGCTTTTAGGTTTCTTAATATCGAGAAGTCCCCAAGAACTAAAAGATCATCACGAAAAAATTAAAAATGTTTTGACTGGTGGCTCGAAAACTATTCAAAAAGAAATAATTGAATGCATTTCTCATTATTTAAATTATCATGTAAAAAATGAAATAATGAACACACAGTTTTTTTCTGTGCAAGTGGATGACACCACTGATATTACGCAAACCTCCCAGTGCTCCATAGTTTTAAGATACGTTAATTCAGAAGGTTAAGTAGTTGAGAGATTCTTACCCGAACGACTTTAAATTTTGAACATAAATTAAGAGTCATATGGAGATAACCTAGTACTGTTTCAGTATGATAGACGTTTCGTTTTCGATTTTGTCATATCAAGCAATCTATTATTTCAGATCTCCCTGGGTACAAGCCTGTCTGATGAGGGTAGAAGCCCAGAGATCATGACCGCAGGAGGTTACCCTGTAACATACACGAAAGCAATTCTCTTGTAGGCCGTTTTGCACCTGCAAGAACTATATATTTTTGCTATATATATATATATATATATATATATATATATATATATATATATATATATATATATATATATATATTTATTTATATATAAATAAATAAATAAGGCCTTTAATAAGAAATATAACCAAGAAAATTACAAAAAATAAATAATTTGCATGGAATCATCAACCCCCTGGCGAAGTCTAGCAAATGAATGCTATTCTACTCACCCAGAAATGCGACTATCCAGCACAAACTTAGAATATACATTTTAACACTATGTAAATACTAGTTTATAATAAAGTGGCACAGACATATACATCTAAAAACTTTGGCGGTATAAGAAATGAGAAAAGAGCGGATAAAATGTTAAACGTAAGAAAATTTTAAAAGAAGGGAAAAAAAGGGCAGGTCCATATTCGCAATCACTAGCGAACCAGTTAAAATAATGTAAGCAACGAAGATTTTTGGTTTGTTAACAAAAAACACTTAAGCTTGTATTTGAATTTCTTAATATTAAAACGTCTAAATTCCTCGGGTAGTAGGTTTAATAATGTGACAGCATTATAAATAAAAGATCGTTTAAAATTTGCTGTACGGAAACGAGGCATAGTATATTTGTCTTTAGATCTTACATTGACAGAATGAGATGACGACCGGGTTTGCAGAATCTCCCTCAAAGAACTGCAAGAGACAGGATTATTTAGAAGGACGCAAACAAAATTACCCAGATGGTGCCTCCATCTGTTATCCATTCTTAACCAATTTAATTAATTAATTCATTTACCTTGTGTGAAATATGTTCCTTTTTGCTCAAATTGTAAATTAATCGACAGCAAGAATTTTGTATAACCTGTATTCTGTGTTTATCTATGATATTTAAACACGGAAAATATATAAAATTGCAGTAATTAAATTGTGATAGTACTAAAGATTCTGTAAGCATCTTCCTAAGGTTAAAGTTAAGTATATGTCGATTTGCAAATAAAACCTTTAATTTGAAAAATGCTTTTCTTCTTAACGTACTCACATGATCACTAAACCGCAACTTTGAATCAACAACAACTCCCAGGTTTCGAGCTGACTGAACAAAATTTAACTTGACATTGTCAACAAAAATATTCATACTCAATTTTAAATAATCAGATTTAGTACTATTACCAAATATCATTACTTGAGTCTTTAATGGATTTAATTTTAAATTATGCTTTTAGACAAGCTGTTAATTAAATTCAACTCGCTATTTATAATATTGTTAGCTTCGATAACTTCTTCAGGCTTAAAAGAAAAGTAAATTTGGGTATCATCAGCATATGCTGTCAGATTACATTTTTTAAGGGATGTTAAAATATCCGAGGTATAAATTATAAAAAGAAGGGGCCCAAGGAACCCCTGATAATATCGAAAGTTCGTCAGAACTTCTATTACCATAAGAAATTTTCTGCGTTCTGCTAGATAGGTAAGATTCAATTAGTTTCAAAGAGTTATTGTTAAAACCATAATATTTAAGTTTGGCCAACAAAAGATTATGATTAATGGTATCAAATGCCTTAGAATAATCTAATAGAATTAGAATAGAAGCAAAACCCTGATCAACGTTAGTAAAAATATTATTAGTTACTGTAGCAAGAGCTGTAGATGTACTAAAACCAGACCTAAATCCACACTGAACATCGGGTATTATATTATTATTGTTAACGTAATTATAAATTTGTTTATAAATTATCTTTTCTAAAATTTTGAGGCAGCAGGTAAAATACTTATAATTCTTATGTCAGAAAAAGTTTGCGGATTACTATGTTTAGGAAGAGGGATGCCAATGGCCTTTTTCCAAACTGTGGGAAAATAAGATTTTTCAATGCAGCAATTAATTATGTGAAGTAAAATTATGTCAATGTGGGGGCTACAGTAGCGCAGCATATATTCAGATAGATAGATTGTAGGCCGTTTTGCACCTGCAGAAATTATATATTTTTGCTATTATATATATATATATATATATATATATATATATATATATATATATATATATATATATATATATATATATATATATATATATATATATATATATATATATATAAATATTTATTTATATATATTCAGATAGATAGATTATTTTTCGTATTATGATAATAATACGTACCAGTGGTGATAACACGTCTGGGGCTAATGGACTTTAATTAAATAAAATTATATCCAAATTCGCCAAGGAGGAGATATCGTATTGTGTTTTTAATATATGGATTTTATTAAAAATGGTTTACATATGAAAAGAAAAACTTAATTAAAAGCTCTGATCTACAACCCAGTTTAATTTCGATTTACACGTGGCCATTTGAGCGGCCTTACCCCCTTCTTGTTCCCTTAATGTCCACTATTTTTAATCTTCTTTCAAAAGGGATACTGAACACGCACCCCTTCATTTGCCGCTTGACGTCTAATCCCGCGGAGATAAAGTGCTCCGCAGCGGGAACTCGGTGGGTGGCGGTTTTTTACCAGTGTTTTCATTAGATTGTTTTGTTTGTTTCCCCTTCCGTAATGATATCCCGAACAATCGTGTTTATTTTAAGTTAACGAAAACATTACATTATTACAAAATCAGGGATATTTAGTCTGGCACGTGGAGCTATAAAAAGATACCTACGAAATGTAGCATAATTAGTACAGTGCGTAATTTTGTCAAAAGTTAGCAGAAGTAACCGTTTTTACTTCATTATATATGAAAACTGGCTTCCTATTATTTACCTTGCCATATCATTAAAGGAATCGCAAAAAAGGTTTCTTTTTTTTAATCATTTCAAAAAAAGCATTCACCAAAAACTCATAAGATGTGTGCATGGACCTTTGACTTAATAAAAGGATCTATTGCCAGGAAAGTTTTGAGTAAAGCTATTTAATTGAGTTTACTTCCCTTGTAATCGTGAAAAAAGTCACCCTCCAAGATTTTTGCAGATCTTTACGTTTCAATTCAATTCAATTCAAAACATGCTTTATTGTCGAAAGATACATCTTATTGACAAAGCTCTAAAATAAGTATATAAACATACATTATTTAAATAATACATTACATAAAAATTAAACTATAAGAAAAACGAAACAAAAATGTTAGAAGGTTAAAAACAAGAGTAAAGATTAAACATTTAAGTATAACATTAATACATATAATGAAATTAACCTTTAACTACGGGCGTCCTTCCATCAGTCATAAGTACGTGCGCGGTGTATTCTGTACACCAGCAACTAAAGTGGCCAAAAATCTTAATCAACTACTTCGCATAAATATGATATTGCTCAAATGAAATGAAGGTGCAAATAAATAAAAAAAAATACATAGCGTAAGAAATACTTTATTACACAATAATACAAACTCGTAACAAAATACAATGAACAAAAACACAAGCTATTCATTTTCTCTAAAAATAATGTTCTTTTAGAAATTTTAGCTTAACATTAAATAATATTAAATTGTTACATTATAATAAAAATGGTACAACTAAAGGGTTAAAATTAATTCACAAGACACAAAAACTTCTTCCACCTGTTGATCTAATCTATTACACTCTGTACAAATGACAACAGAGTGCTCTTTACAAACCATTTTCATATATTTATTACATGAAATTGTCGTCACTCTATTTTTGCTCCTTCCACAGCAATAGCATCTACCCCGCTTTTTTGCTGGTGGTTCTTCCTCATGGTCGTCTTGTACATTTTTGTATTTCTTCAGGAAAAATTTCAAATCTAAAGGTAAACTCTGTATTTCAGCCCTTTCAGAAAGATGAGGTCTCATCAAAGCCATTGATAAATTTTTGAGAAAAACTCTTCTGTATTTTTGAGGCTTGTTGATGTTCGCAGCATTGTACAGGATTTGGCTGTTAATTCCTGCAATGTTCAGGAGTTGAAAGAATAGGGCCATGGGCCATCTTCGTGTTCTTCGTGATACCGAATACGTACCACACATTTTGTCGACAGTATCGACGCCTCCCTTATGAGAATTGTAGTCCATAATTATTATGGGTTTGCCTGTTTCAGGATCTACTGCAGAATTACTATGCATGGTAGATAGCAAAATTACAGCTTTATTCTTTTTTGGGGCATAGGAAACAATAGTAACCTCTTTTTGAAACCCAAAAATGGACGATCCAATTTGTGTCTTTTTATTAGGTAAAAACTCTTGGGGCAGCTCTCTTTTATTTCTTTTTAGGGTGCCAACTGTTGTTATTTTATCTTTTAAAAGATCAATCGCCAAAGGATAGCTGGTATACCAGTTGTCGCATGTCAAGTTGCGATTTTTACCTTTCCAGGGTTCAAGCAGCCGATGAGTAATATCAGTTGGTGTGTTAGATTTTCTGTAGGGTCCTTCCGGTTGTTGACCACAATACACCTCAAAATTGGTGACATAGAAAGTTTTTGCATCACACAATACAAATACTTTCAAGCCGTACGTTGCGGGCTTGCTCGGAATGTATTGCACAAAGCTACATCTGCCTCTGAACGGTATCAACATTTCATCAATTGTCATCTGTTCTCCCAGAGAATAGTTGTTGCTGCAATTCTCCATAAAACGATCAAGAGTAAATCGAATGGCAGCAAGTTTGTCAACTGATTTGCGGTCCTGTCGAGTATCTGTGTTATCAAACCTAAGAGACGCAAGCAAAAATAAAAACCGATCGGCACTCATGCAAACTCGAAATATTTCTGAGCCGGTTCCATCTGTGGTCCACAGCTCAAGGAAGTGAGTATGGTTTTGCTTTTTTGTCCCTGCAAGTAGTAATATTCCTATAAACGCCATAATTTCTGTTTTTGTAGTATCTTTAGCTCGTCTTGGCCGTTCGTAATTTACTCGCATCTTTGCAATCTGCAAATTTGTGCATTCAACTATATTTTCTATGATATCATTTGTAAATATTTTTTCCAAAGCACTTTTTTCATCAGTAACGTCTCTTGCACGCATTTTTGGCCCAGGAAATATCTTTACAATATTTTTCGAAGAAGTTTTGCTGAATTTGCTCGCAAGTGATTGTTTATGCCATTTAGTTTTTTTATCTTTCCATATGAAATACTCATTGTCTTCATCATGTTCTGAAATGTTTCCATTGTCATCGTCTGCATCTAAATCAAGCATATCTTGATTTATATCGTGTAGGTCCACTTCCGAGTCAGTGTCGTGGTCACTTTTTTCTATTAGCTCCTCGTCTGAAGTATCTGGGTCCCCACCAACATCTTCATCAGATTCTTCGTCACATATAGCTTGAGCCATAGCTCTAAGCTCATCTTCTGAGAGCTTATTGGGGTTTTTTACTGGTACACGATGCCTGCAAAATTAAAATTTCTGTTGCAAGTATCTCGCGGTTTACAAATATTATGAAGAAATATCCAATTGATTTTGATGTGTGAAAATAAATATGAAAATAAAATATTCAGTCGAATGTTTTGAGTATACAGTAATACTATTTTCACAAAAAAAATGTTGTGGATATTTATCGATAAGGTGGCAACAAGAAATTTATTTTTAGCAGTGACATTATAAAGGAAAATGTATCTTAATTTTTCATAAAACATATTAGGCAAAAGTTTTACGTATAGAACGATCTCATAATCTTTTTACGACGTTATCAAAAAACTATAATATCGAATTTCAAAAGGATAGCTTACAGTATATTTATGCAATAAAAAAGTGTAATCTATTTTATTATGAAAACATTTTGTATGCTATAACAATCAAATCTAATTTCAATGGAAATTTTAGATTACCTGGCCGTTTAAAAATTGCCTAATATGTTTTGCTGAAAAAACATAACTTTTATTTTTATAACAACGAACGACACTGCTAAAAATTTAATTCTCTTGTTGCGCCTTGATCACCTGATCGATAAGTACCATCAACAAAAATTTTATGAAAATTTTACTAAAAAGGGGGCTAGAATTTGGAAGTCATGAAAAGTGAGACATACTGTATAGATATATCATGTTTTAAATATTTTTAATACAAAATTATACATTTTTTTATGTAGAACGTTGCAAAAGAGCTAGCTTGTCTTACAGATAAATATTTTGATGTCAATAATATCACGATTTAATAGGCAAACCAAATTTAATCCCACAAAATTTACTTACATAACTAGGTGCTTGGTGTACTGAATACACCACAGGTAAACTTCGTTTGAATTTCCAGGAAACGAACAAGCGGTCTGCACGATAATCAGTTTGCGACTGAGGAACCTTAATGTTGACACTTCACAGATAGGTTACGTTGAGGCGGCGGAAGCGCGGGGACTACTCTACAAAAATGGCGGCCATTTTAGTGCGTCTGGTGTACTGTATACACCGTAGCCCGTAGTTAAAGGTTGTAACAGAACATACAGAACAAAGCAAGACCCACCCTATTGGCTACCATGCATCAACGAAAAATTCCTCTATGGAATAGTATGCTTTCGTCAACAGTACATTTTTTATTGTCTTTCTAAACTTTATCCTATTCGTTGTCAATTTAAGGCTCTGGGGAAGCTTGTTAAATGCTTTTTTGGCATTGTAGGCAATGGAATTTTTTATCTGGGATGTGGTTGGTATCGGCAAGGTAACATTATTTAAACCGTTTCTCGTCTGATAAGCAGGTATATTGATATCGTTTGATTTGTTTTTTTGTACCAAACATAGACATTCTAGCAAATATAAAGACGCCAAAGTCAATATTCTACGCTGTTGAAACAGAGGCTTACAAGACTGCCGATAGGGCACTTTGAATATTATTCTCAATGCTCTTTTAAAGAATAAATACCGAGTTAAATAGATAATTCGTGCACCCACCCCAAAAGCAAATACCATAGCGTAAGTGTGACCGTATTAATGAGAAGTATACCGATCTCATTGTAACATGATCTAAATCGAATAAATCATTCATATACAATAGAAAGAGGAGGGGCCCCAAAACAGATCCCTGAGCAACACCGCTCTTAATAGTAAGATGTTCAGATAACTCTCCACTGAGAGATACGGCTTGTGTCCAGTTCGAAAGGTAGGACTGTAACCAGTCAAGTGTGTTTCCCCTAAAACCATAGATCTCTAGCTTACCCAGCAGCACTCTATGATCAACACAATCAAACACTTTTGCGAGATCACAGAATACCGCTGCTGAAAGCTACCCATCAATCAACCCAAGGTAAAGTGATTCCAAAAATAAAAAATAGCATCATAAGTATTTTTTTCCGCCTGAAATCCAAACTGCTTTCAATGCAGTACTTTATATTTATTTAGGAAATTTAACATTTTTTACTATTTTTTCTACCACCTTTGTTATGGTAGGCAATAAAGAAATTGACCTAAAGTTGCCACATACATTTGTATCCCCACCCTTATATAAGTGATATTTCAGGTGTGACAGGATTTCCTTTCCTATCCGCCAAGTCATTGACAATTGACTATGTCTCTTTCTGCCTATTTTTAGAAACAAAGTATACTCTCTTCGCCGACTGTAAGACTTTCCTATATATGGCTCTATAGTTATTAAAATAAGCAATGTAATGACCGTATATTCCTAGCTGAAATCTTAATGGCTTTAGATATCCACGGTTTCTTTCTTTTAACCCTAATCTTTGTCACAGGAAAACAGGTGGTAAACATTTTAAAAACGAGGTCACGAAAACTTGAAAGCGGATCATGTGTGTTTAGAATATTCCAGTTCACATTGTTACATAGTTGGCGGAATTTGCGAACGTTATCTCTACTTTATATTCTTCCAAGTCTACATTTCGGTGATGTTCTCTTAATTTTCAAACTAACCTTTGTTTCAATTGCTTCATGATCTGATGGTGCTGCATTCACCGTGTCACAAGACACACATGTTAAATTCGAACAAACATAGTCTATAATTGTAGAGGATAATCTTGAAAATCTAATTGGTGCTTCCACATGCATTGCTAAGTTAAATGAACTTAATACATTTTGCAAACTTTCAGTATACCTCGAGCCTTTATCAGAATAATTTATATTAAAGTCACCAGCTATTAACAGTTTTGATTTAGGAGGAAACTGGGATAGAAGATTTTCACGATTCTCCAAGAATACGTTAACGCTACTACCGGGAGGCATATTCAGTAACAGCAGACGTGCTAAAAAACTCAACATCGCTTCGGCGACGCTCGGATTTTAAACAACAGGCTTGTCTTAATAATTTTATTAATTCTTTAGTTTGTTATCCTAATTATTGGCACTTGAAATAGTACATACACATAAGTCATCAGGCTTTTATATTTATTAGGTCGCTCTATTCTTAGATTAGATTACAATTTCTGTTTAAATGGGTTCTTATATAGTATACAGGGTGTTGCAAATTCAGTGGAAAAGAACTATTATTATCTACAAAACCGTAAAGAGATACGAGGTTGGTTAAATTATGGTAAAGTTTGACCGTTTAATGTCGAATTAATAATTTTCCGTTCATAAAATTGGAAAATTCCGACTACTTCCGAAGATATTTGCAAAAAAAAACGAAATCAGCATTTTCTTTCTATTCTTCTCAAGGTGCATTTGGAAAGATATTACAAAATAAATTTTAAATCTTTAAAGCCACTTTTCCTCTTATGCAAAATAACGTATTAGGATTTAAAATATGACGTTTCGTTCTCGAGGTCACATAATCAACTTAATTTTCTAAAATATGAACCTGAATTTTTTATTTTATTTCAACAAGCGTATGTTAAATTCACAAAGAAGAATTTCAGATACACTACATGTGTGAGTGCATGTCCATTACATCATTGAGGTCAACGGTTGTTAAAATGGAATAAAAAAATCCAGGTAGACTTTAAGAAAATTAAGTTAATGATAAGAACTCAAAGACTGAAAATGAGAGTTAAAAAAAAATAAAAAGGAAAATTACTATTATCGTTTTTTCACGGATATCTTCGGAACTCAGGCACGTCGGAAAAATGGGTCAGGGACGCTTCGCCTGCCGGTCTCATTAGGGAGGGGATGCAGCACCCCCTGTATGTGTCCTCAAAAAGCGAAAATATTCATAATGTCGTCGGGTGCGACCCTAAAAAAAATTAATTTGCAAATAGATTCTCAACATGGCCAACACAATATGCATTAATTTACATAAAAGAAAGAAAATGTATAAAAATCATTCTAAAATTTCAACTTAGTACTTGTTTTAGTAGAGCCAACCTCTCCTCTCGGGATTTTTGTATGAAAATGTAGGTGGCATCATTCACAGAGGTTCTAAGTTTTCGCATTGTTCGATGAAAAATTACATTTTTGAAAATCTTTTTAACAAAATCGTACGTATAGCTGCCTATATCTGTCTTATACCAGATTAAGGGGACAACAAAAACCGCATGTCATAAAGAATGTTTGTATTTTCAGTTGATTTTGTCAAAAAAAATCATGGCAACTAAAATTCATGTTTTTGTATTTTGACTTTGACATGTGTATGAACTATTTTTTATGCGCATATGCATCACCAAGTAAAATCACATTTTCAACAGATCGACCAAATGAAGACCAAAATCCGCGTATCGATATTGAGTTTCGCAATTAAAATATCTGAATTATTATTCTTTAAACTTTGATAAACAAAAATCTTGATGTACTATTTATGGCCAGCACAGCAGTTAAGTTTTTGATTGTAATTTGCAGTTTTCAGACCTTTTATTTGATTAAAAGACTTATATGTTTATTATTGACCAAAAAATATACTTATTCTTACAAATTTATTAAATACAAATAAAATTATTAAAAAAGTTCGGAATTTCACGCGGTTTTTGTTGTTTTTTTGTTAGGTATGTATGGTTGTTAATAATAAAATACCCCAATATTTCATAGTACTTATTTTCAATAAAAGTTCTTATAACAAAATATATCGATCAAATTATATTAGTTTGTTAATTTCTTCTTTTTCGAAATGAAGGACACTTCCGACGTCCCCTGTCGGAATCAACGACATATTAATTCAGCGTTGAATTTCGCAGGTTTGGTCTAATTTAAACAACTTTGCATGTTTTACGGTTTTTGAAAGTCAATGTTATCCCTTAGATTTTGGAGAACCCTGTACAGTTTATGCAGAATACCTATTTGTTTCAGCAGAAATGGATAAGCGAGCTAGAAAGCTTAAAGAAAGAGACATGGAGTGTTGTAAAAACATGGTTGAAGACCGGTAAAATAATTTATAAATGCTACAGGAAAACAAGAACTAATGTTGCAAAAGCAAAGAAAAAAACACGAAATATAAATAGCACAGCAGTATAAATAAATAAATAAATAAATAAATGCTTTATTGTCAAAAAAATTTTACAATTTTGTGGACAAAGCTGTTGTAAAAAAAATAGTTTCCAAACATCAAAATTAGCAAACAAACCACGACAAAAACACATCATAAATATTATAGAAAAATAATATTTAAATCAAGAATTTAGAATATTAATATTATAGAATCCTAAAAGAAGTACATTAGAAATGTACTTTGTCAGTCGTACTATGTTATAAACATTTTCATAAATATAATGTAAAAAAATTAAAAAGGCAAAGTAAAAAATAAAAAATAAAAAAGTACGAAACAATTAAAAAAATACATATACAAAATTCGGTAAAAATGGTTGGTAATGGCAACTATCACACTAGGGGTTCATAAGGATAAATTTATGTGTTGTAAAACTCGTTCACGGTGTAGAAGGCGCTTTCCAGTAAGAATGATTTCAAAGCCTTGCGAAATGAAGTCAGAGATATTATGGATTTGATGTTAAATGGCAGGTGATTATGCATTTTTTTTGCATTGTAGATTACTGATCTTTTAATTAACTCTGAGTGTGGGGTTGGAAGATAGAGATCGTGCTCAGTATTTCTGAGAGGGTAGTTGTGAGAAGGTCTCTCTAATAGAGCAGGTGCATGCTTACGAATTAAGCAAACCGATTCCAAAATGAATAAGCAAGGAAGGGTTAGTATTTTATATCTTTTAAAGAAATCTCGGCAGTGAGTTCTACTGTTAAGTCTCAGTAGGTAACGAACAGCTCTTTTTTGTAGTATAAAAATTCGATCAAATTGAGTCGCACAACATGTACCCCAGAATGGAATAGCATATCTGAGGTGCGACTCAACAAGAGCAAAATAAACAGTTCTAGAGGTAGAAAAGCTAAGCTCCTCGGAAACAGATCTTAACGCAAAGCAAGCAGAACCCAACTTCCTTGATAAAGCGTCGATATGTGGATCCCATTTTAAAGAATCATCTACAAGAAGCCCTAGAAATTTTACAGAGTTTACGACATCAATAGTGGTGCCATTAAGATCAAAAGGTTGCAGCGTGTTTTTATAAGACAAGACTTTCGTTTTAGAGATGTTCAAACATAGGAGATTAGAATCGCACCAGGATTTAATGGTGATTAGGTCATTAGATACAATCCTATGTAGGTCCGTGACATCTGGGTGGCTCCACGTAAAGCTGGTATCGTCCGCAAAGAGACATATTTTTCCACTAATGTTTAAATTAGCCATGTCGTTTATGAACAGAAGAAACAAGATAGGGCCTAGTACCGAGCCTTGAGGCACTCCATATTCCATTGGCCTACAAGAAGACATCCTGTTGTCAACTTTCACAACTTGATTTCTGTTGCTAAGATATGACTTAAACCAATCGAGAGGAGCCCCTCTAAATCCATAGTACTGCAGCTTGTTAGTTAATATATTATGATTCACACAATCGAAAGCTTTGGAAAAATCACAGAAAATTGTTGCCGTAGCGTGATGGTTGTTTAGGCTGGAGTAAACTCTATTAAGAAGGGAAAACATGGCATCGCTTGTGCATTTGTTACTTAAAAATCCAAATTGATGTTTTGTAAGTATTTCATATCTAGACAGAAATGATAAAAGCCTTTTTTTAACCAGTCTTTCGATGATCTTAGATAGCGTAGGGAGAAGTGCAATTGGGCGATAGTTCGAAGCTTCTTCTGAAACACCTCCTTTGTGAAGAGGTATGATTATTGCAGTTTTAAGGCAGCTTGGAAAAGTACCATTTTGGAAAGACATATTTATCAAAGCAGTCAGATGCTCTAGAGTGCACTCCGGCAGACTTGAATACATTTTTAAAGTAAGCCCATCAATTCCCGAGGAAGATTTATTTTTGATATCATTAATTGTACTGCGAAGTTCTGATAAAACTACTGGTGAAAAGAAGAAACTGTGCAGGTTTACCCTATGATTAGAGAGATATGAAATTGGGTCATTAGATTGAGATACGGATTTAGTCAAATCTTTGGCTACATTTACAAAATAATTGTTTAGGTCCTCAGGAGAGGTAAGGATAGTGTTGGATAAAGGAGTTTTGTTTCTTAAATCATTTACGATAGACCAGGTTTCTTTAGCTACATTTTTGGCGTTAGAAAGTCTATTATTGTAATAAATATCTTTGGCGGCTTTAATAGTCTTATGATAAATTTTTCTGTATGATTTTACATAATTATGAAAAAAGACACTGTCCGAAAATTTCTTTAAATGAGATAGTGACCGCATGTTCTTAGAAGATATACGTAAACCTTTAGTGGACCAGGGTTTACTTCTTTTATTTTTGATAGGCCTAAGAGGAAAAGATTCAGAAGCTATATTAGTTAGAGTTTTTATAAAACGAGAAAATTCAGTGTCGACATCATAAGTGTGAGAGTCCCAGTCAGTTATTTGACATAGGTGTTTGAAATTAATGAAATTTCTAACCGAAAAAATACGGCCTACTTGTCTAGAGGAATTTTTGGCTTTGGATGTAATTGAAAATTTTGTGAAAATTGCTTCATGATCGGAGAAACCTGGACTTAAGACATTACATTCGACGGAGCTAGGATCGAAAGAAGACACAACGTAATCTATAGTACTGGCACTTGTCTTAGTAATTCTGGTTGGTGAGTTGACGTGCATGGCAATTCCTAATGACTCAAAGATGGACTGAAGACATTCCTGAGCAGCACACACACTGGAAAAGTCAATATTGAAATCGCCACATAAGATTAATTTGCTTTTTACAGGAAGGGACTCGAGCAAACTTAGAAGGTTATGGCAGAATAATTGCACATCAGCATCAGGTGTTCTATAAATACAAATAATATAAAGGTCATAAGTATTGTGATAAACGATAGAAAATTCAAATACTTTTTCAGATAATAAATGATTATACTTTGATATTTCGGAAAAATCGTTGTTTAAAGACATTATCATGGTGCCTCCATGAGTTAAATTAGTTCTATTAAATCTGGCAATTGTGGTATAGTTTTTAATAAAAACAGGTTGATTGATATTTAGCCAGTGCTCAGTGATGGCAATGACTTCTGGAAAATTTAGCTCTTCTAACAAAAGATATAATTCGTCTGTTTTATGTCTTAAGGACTGAATATTAAGAAAAAAAAGATTAAAATTACTATTGGTCAATTTTCTAGAGGGTGCTAGATCCTCTTTTCGCGTCATATTGACTAAAAATTTTTACTTTTTGATGGTGAACCACTAGAATAATATTTACCAGTACTTTCACGAATTTTTTGGAGCCGTAAAATTTTTTCCGAGGAGTAGAAAGATCTATACGCTGCAAGGTCTGAGTCCACTTCAGATGAACCAATCCCATAGGCATCGTGGAAGCGATAATACAACTTGCGCAGGGAGTCCTTGTCACTGGGAAGGCCTTCTGAAGCTAGCAATAATTTAATGCTAGTACTTGTATGCCCCTCAAAACACACACTAGATGGCTGGTCGTGTAGATAAGCAAGAAATAGCCTTAAGGTCTTTAGTAAGGAAGGATCCCTTAATCTGGCTAATATATAGCGACCATTTGCTTTATCCGAATCTTGGGACAGCCGCACTCTTGGTGGAGTCATTGGATCAAACTGCAAAAAATCATCTTTCCTTGCAGTTTTCTCCATGCTTAATTTAGAACCCTCCAGTGCCAATGACCTACAAGCTGCTATGGCCTCCCTGTCAGAGCCAATCATGACTGACTTATCCTCTTCAGGCACAAATGTCACTGGTGATTCCAATAATTGAGGCTTTGGTGGAGACAGCCCCCGGCTCTTTGGGATATCTATATTGACATCTTGATGACTAGAAGATGAGACATTATGGGCTGTGGAAGTGGGCGGCGTTTGGATAAGGGTTGGTGAAACTGAATCATTGGTAGGATCAATTATGGTACCAGGTGGCCACAGACTAGCGTTCTTAAGCTGAATTAAGTGATCTTTATTTTGCACCCCAATTTTAAAATCGGAGCGCAAAGTGTCTGCATTCTTAAGCATAGGAAAACAACGCACAAAATTCGTGGTTCCTAATTTTTCTTTGATGTAGTGTACAAGCTGATTTGATTTATACGTGGACGGAATTATGGATACCACTACATAATGCCATTTCTCTATAATGGGTGTTTTGTTGGGCTGGAAGGAAACAGCTTTTTTTGGAGACCTATTGACAGGCATTTGGACATCTGTTGTATCGGTTTGGGTTGATATTGCGGTGGTGTATATCTTCTTTATTGATTGTTGTTTAGGCTTATCAGCAAGCTTCTCCAGGGTAAGTGCCATTTGTTTTACACTATGCCTCAGCTCAGCCATCTCTTTAGTCAACTGCTCCTTCGATGAATCATGCACCTGGACTTTGACAGATTCATTTTGAGATTCCATTAAAATAGATGATAGATTGAAAGTATCCTGCCTAATTTCTTTAATGGATTTAAATAAGGATTCTTGTATACTGTCAGATATTCCAGAATGGAGGCTGTGAATATCCTCAATTTTTTCTAGCAGTATCTTCCATTTGGAGTCATGATTGAGTAAGATGTCGTAAATTTCGCCAATGATCGGAAGGATGTCGTTGTTTTTCTTTAAGCAGGAACCCAGGGCTTCGAGATATTCTGAAGAGATTTGAGTCTTTTGGAGATCTGATATTTTATCATGCAAATATTTCAGAGTTGGAGAGTCGCAAACAGTGCAAAAAAATCTTATGTTGTTGAATTTTTGTTTGTAGAGCACTTTTGTCGTGGATTTATCCAGTCCTGTACAGACCATACAAAAATCTCTTCGGCACTCCCCACTACAGCGAATTCTGTAACAGTCTTTTTCCGAAACGATTTTTTGGCAAGAATCGCACTTAAATTCAGCCATTTTATAAATAAATAAAAAATTAAAATTTTCAAAGGAACAAAAAAAGTGAAAATTAAAAAAAAAAGATGTAGATAAATTTTATGTAAATATTATGTAAATATTTCCAGTTGATAAATCAAAATCTTTAAATGTCACGCACAAACAATATTTATAACTAATAACCGGATCCGGGTAAACAAGGTCAAGTTTAGTTTATAGCAAACGACGAACTGATGATCGGGTCAAAGCACACAAAAAACAAATTGAAATCAAAACAGTTCAAACCAAAACCAAACAAACGTTCAAGTACCGGCAAAACAATATACGAGCGAAAACACAACCGCCTCGTACAACTGCTGTATAATAATAACGTTCAAAAACTGCATAAAACTATACAGGCAGATCATATACAAATTTAAAACTCTACAAAATGCAATAGGAAATTCAAAATCTCTTTCAATAACCAAATCATTATACTTATTAATATTAATAAATGAAGCCACCTCAGAAATTTTTTGACTTATCAATATAAGAGTCCCCCCATGTAAGTGAGTTTCCCTGCAAAACTTAGGCACTACAAAATATTCGGCAATAGAAATAGGCTCATCTATCCTTAGCCAATGTTCAGTCAATAGCACAACATCTGGAAAACCTAAATTATCAAGAAATATAATCAGTTCGTCTATTTTATTGCGGATTGATTGCACGTTAAGTAGCATTACTTCCCGATGCTGATCCTTGTTCTGAATTTTAGATAATTTAACTTTCCAAAGCGATACAGACTTTAACACAATTCTCTGAGAATACTTACTGTATAAGATGTATCTAGCCAATGATTTACATAAAGAAACGACACCATTTGCATAAAACTTACCGCTAATAGACACAAAATCCAAAATTCTAACAGAAACATTCCTATTTTTACAAAAATTTGAAATAAGATTATATAGTGTTGATAAAACTTCAAATTCGTTATTTTTCCTATGTTTAGAAGAGATTTTAAAGCTATTTTGCGAAGAAATGATAAATAGTCCAAGTCCAAAAATATTACTACGTTGTCTATATCTGTCATTTTACCAATATAGGATGTAGCAGTTCTTTTAATTTCCCTTAAGTTTGCTCCAGGTTTAGTTATTCCTTCTACTTCATATTGGTCATGGTTCAGTAGACTTCTCAACGCACCTGTACAATTACGACCACTATGGTCACCAAAAAGTTTAACTTTTGTCTTATCTTTAGTAATTAAAGGCTTCAAAGAATCCTGGTATATCTGTTTATCTGCATATATTACAGATGGAGGCTTATGTTGATAAACATGATCTCGATTTAGCAGAAAATCTTCTTTCAGGGTCCCTAGATGACGAAAAAAATGTTTTCTCAATTCCGTCGGTCTGTCTGTCTGTCAGTCTGTTCGCGGCATAGCTAAAAAACTACTTACCCGACGGACTTCCAATTTTGGTCAACAATTAAGGGTCATATGGGGATGACCTGGTAATATTTTGATAAAAATCCAATATGGCAAAAGATAATCGTGGCCTAGTAAAATGTTAAAAATAATTATAACTGAGAAAGTGCTTATCCAATTTGTCTCAAATTTTGCACGAAAATCAATTGGTGAAAATTTGGTACCGTCAAACGGGGCTACTTTGACACCACGGGGTAACTTTGACACTGCAAACATTTTTTTTTTCAATTTTTATTTTTTTGATTTTGCTTCTTTGTAAATTTTATTCTAATATTAGATTCATTTGTTACAGGTACTAACTAATTAGAAATGGTGAGACATTACGAAAAAGTTCCGGGAACGCGGAGTTACCGCAATTATTAAGAAACGCACTTGAAGCTATTGAAAGAGGCATGCCTGTCCAAAGGGCGGCAATAATTTATAAAATTCCTCGTATAACACTTCGTAATAAGTCTCTTGGTATACACAACCAGTCGGTAGGTCATCCAAGTGTCCTTAGTAGCGGTGAACAGGAAGTGATTCGTAAACAAACAACAAACAAACAAAAGTATGCTTTATTGCCGCAGAAAAATTTTACAATTTTATGGACAAAGCAAAATATACCTAAAAATAAGACATATCAAAACATTAATCGAAAATAATTTCCACAGGTCAGTGCTTTTTTTTTTAAAATGTAAATTATCAATTTACCAAATCGTAAAACACACGTTAGAATATAACATAACATTGCAAACAGTAAATGAATCATGATAACCTTATAAAAGTAAACAAACACACATGTACGAGGTGAATAATTTCGATGACATTGAAATCAAAATTGCAACTATGCGACCTTAAACTCTATGTTATTATAGTTATACAAATAATTGTGATGTTAAACAGAAGGTATATTGAACTAGTGTAGAATGTAGTATACAAAAAGAATTAAATTGTTTTTAATCCAATACCTAACAAAAATAATTAAGTTTTAAGTGAATGTTCGACAGTTCTTTTCCCTATATAATGATTTACAAAATTCTATGCTACGAGTTAGGACATGACTCACAAAAGATTTAAGTAAACAAGCGAGTTTAGTGACAATTTAAAGAGACTTACTCACTGAAAACAAAAAATCATTAACGCTGTAAAATGGTCTCTCAATGAGGTATGCTTTGGTGTTTTTTCGAAATTGTGCAAGCATAGGGATAGATTTTAAATGTACTGGTAGATTGTTGTAAAGTTTTATGGCGTTGTAAATAAATGAATTTTTTATTAATTCTGTGGAAGGAATGGGAAGATAAATATCATGCCTAGAGTTTCCGGTAGGGTAGACATGTTGTGGCCTTTCTGGGAGGGTGTTTATATGTTTTCTCAGCAAACATACCGTTTCCAAAATAAATAACGCAGGAAGTGTTAATATTTCATGTTTTTTGAAATAGTATTGGCAGTGAGCTCTATTATTTAGACCAAACAAATAACGAATGGCTCTCTTTTGAAGCATAAAAATACTACGAAATTGCTCGGTGGTACAGCAGCCCCAAAAGGGAAGGCCATAGCGGAGGTGGGATTCAAATAAAGAGAAATAAGTAAGTCTGGCAGATGGAACGTCTTGTTCTTTTGAAACTGATCGAATGGCGAAGCAGGGGGTAGAAATTTTTTTAGTTAAGGTGTCAATATGATTAGACCATTTTGGGTTGCTATTTATATTTAAACCCCGGAATTTAACCCGACTCTACGTATTCAATATTGCTGTTATGTACCTGAAGTGGTTGTAAAGTTCCCTTATAAGATAACGCCACCGTTTTATCGGCGTTAAAACAAAGCATATTGGAATCGGACCAAGCCTTAATTATAACCAAGTCTTTGGAGATACTAGAGTGTAAAGACGTTGTATCAAAATCACTCCATGTTATGCTTGTGTCATCAGCAAAAAGGGAGATTCTTCCATTAATTTTAAGGTTCGTGATATCATTAATGTATAACAAAAAAAGAATAGGTCCCAAGACTGAACCTTGAGGGACTCCACTTGTAATCAACTTACAATCAGAATCGGAACCATTAGCCCTTACAAGTGGTTGCCTTTTTCCAAGATAAGATTTGAACCAATTTAAAGAAGTACCACGAATTCCATAAAAATTTAGTTTGTTTATCAGAATTTCATGAGTAACACAATCAAAGGCTTTCGCATAGTCACAAAAAACTGAGGCAGTTGGGTGGTTGTTATTGAGAGATAAGTAGACGCCTCTAAGCAACGTGAACACGGCGTCACTGGTGCACTTGTTGGGTAGAAATCCGAACTGCTCCGGGGATATTATCTGATGTTTCAGGAGAAATGGCATAAGACGGTTCTTCAGTAGCCTTTCGATGATTTTTGATAGCACTGGTAGTAGTGCAATTGGGCGATAATTGCAAGAGTTAGTTTTTTCGCCGCCTTTATGAAGTGGAATGATTATAGCTGTTTTAAGGCAATCAGGGAATACACCTTTTATAAAGGACTCATTTATTAATGTTGTAAGGGCCTCTATGACTGGGAGTGGCAAGTTCAGGAATATTCTAATTGATAGGCCATCAGTGCTACACGAAGATTTACTTTTGATATTATGTATTACCTTCAATAGTTCAGGGTTGCTAACGGGACTTAAGAAAAAGCTATCAGCTAAATTTTTTGAAGGAGGGAGAAACGAAAGAGGGTCCAAACTTGGCGAGATACTAGAGGTAACATTTTTGCTTACATTATAAAAATAATCATTTAGATCATTAGCCCCTGGCAAGATCTGAGTCACAGGGTTTGATTTGTTTCTGAGGTTATTGATGATGGACCAGGTTTCTTTTGAAACGTTATTAGAGTTTGTTAGACGTTTTCGGTAGTGTATTTTTTTTGCTGACTTAATAAGAGTAGTGTAGATCCTCCTATAATTAGAGATATAGTCGAGAATAAGAAAGGAGTCGGTGAATTTTTTTATATATGAGAGCGAGCGCATATTTTTAGCAGAAATTCGTATTCCTTTCGTGGTCCACGGTTTATGCCGCTTAGGTTTGATATTCTTAAGCGGGAAGGCCTTGTTAAAAGCACTTAAAGTTTTATTTAAAAAAGTTCTGAAGTTTGTGTTGACATTATCAGATTCAAAATTCCAATTGGTGTTAAAGCAAATATTATGAAATACTGAGAAATTTGCGGCCGAGAAAATTCTGCCCCGATGGCGAGATCTTGGTAAGGGCCTAATAGGTAAACTAAACCTGGAAATTACCGCCTCGTGATCGGAAAGACCTGAGTTATAGACCTGTGATTGCACCTCTGATGGAGAAAAATCAGACGCCATGTAATCGATGATAGAAGAAGAGTTTTTTGAAATTCTAGTTGGCGAGGATACATGCATTGAAAGACCGAAAGAGTCGAATATAGAAATTAGATATTTCTGGATGGCACAAACAGTAGCATAGTCAATATTAAAGTCCCCGCATAGATTTTTTTTACCTTTAATCGGTAGGCTGTCTAGCAAACTTACCAGACTATTTAAAAATGATTGTACATCAGAGTTTGGTGATCTATAAATACAAATTACATAAAGATCAAGGTTTTGATTATATACTATAGAGAATTCAAAAGAGCTATCCGCTAACAAATGATCATATTTAGATACCGACATGAAATCTCCATTTAGGGATAGAATCAGTGTTCCCCCATGAGCTGAGTTTTTTCTGTCATATCTAGCTACTGTGGTATACCTCTCAATATAAAAGGGTTCGTTTAGATTCAGCCAGTGCTCAGTAATTGTAATACTTTACTACAAGTGGCAAAGTGGGGTTTTCCATTAACGAAGTGTGATATTCGTGCCGTGGTGAAGAAATTCTTGGATAAACAAGGGAAAACAGTGCGTGAATTCAAAGACAATTATCCCGGACCCGATTTTGTCGAAAACTTTATTAAGAAACACAACCTCTCCACACGAATCGCAACAAATATTAAAAAATCGCGATCGTCCGTAGATAGAAACGACATTATTCAGTTTTTTGACAACATAAAAGAAGCATTAGGTGATGTTGATAATAAAAACTTATACAATTACGACGAAACTAACATCGCTGATGATCCTGGGGCGAAGAAAGTTATTGTTCCCAGAAACTTCCGTAGAGTAGAACGAGTACAAAACTATTCGCGGTCCTGTGTGAGCATAATGGTCTGTGGTAATTCAGCTGGAGAACTCCTGCCCCTTATGGTAGTGTACAAGAGCTCCAATTTATATGAAAACTGGTGTACTGGAGGACCCCCCGGCACTGTTTATGGGAACAGCCCTTCCGGATGGTTCGACCTTTTTGAGCAATGGTTTTTTAAAGTTCTTTTACCCCACATAATAGCAACCAAGGAACCAGAAACACGAGCAGTTGTAGTTGACGATAATCTAGCTAGCCATTTTTCACCACAGGTTATAAAAGCAAGCCTAGAAAATAATATATACATGTGCCCTTTTCCAGCCAACGCCACACATTTGATGCAGACACTAGATGTGTCTGTATTTGCACTCTTCAAGAGGAAGTGGCGTGAAATATTAGAAAAATGGCGAAAGGAGAGCAGATATTCTGGGACCTTACCCAAAGAACACTTCCCGTCCTTACTTTTACTTCTGTGGAACAAAGTTTCAGATACTGTAGAGACAAATTTAAAATCGGGATTTAGAACCACCGGACTGTACCCAATGAATGTTGATCAAGTCTTAAGGAAGATTCCTGGAGGATTGCTTGAAAACTTGGAAGAAACTGAGCGAGTTCTTGCAGCGAAGACCAAAAAAAAAAAAAGAAAAAGGGGAAAGAAGTTTTAAAGCTGGAAAACAGATGACTATCAAAGACCAAGCAATTCCTAGTGAGCGAATCGAAAATGAAGTAGGATCTCCACCCCAGACAATTCCATACAACAGCGACCAAGAGTTGCCTTGTTTCTCCGACACCCTTCCAGGGCCATCAGGAATACGAACGAAAAAGGTCAAAGTCAAAGCCAAGAAACCCGAGAATAAACCTAAAGTGCGTCCTGCTATTAATATAACAAAAGCAAGTTTAAGGGGTGAGAACGATTCAAATCCAAAATTTGCCTCATGCCGCATGCTTTTTAAAAACTACAGAGGAAGAGCCGAATGGATTGAATGTGTTCAATGCAAGAAGTGGATTTGCGGACTTTGTATCAGAAAGCACTGATCCATTTTATGTGTGCTCTGTTTGCGAAGACTCAGATGACGAACCGGAGGAACCATTTGCCGATGACAGCGATGAGGATAGAACCTTTAACCCTGAAACTCTGAACTGAACCCTGAAGGTCTGTTTGAATTTTGTATATATATAGTGATAGTTTATATTGTTATATTAATTGTAGGTCTGATGATGCCTGAAAAGGCGAAACACGTGTAACCGCATTATACTCTTATTGACTGAGACCGAGACTTTGTGCCTTATTTCTAGTTTAGTCATTTGAAAGTTGGTCTCTTAGAGAATATGGACGCTTTCTTACAGCCTGAAACTGAGACCGAAAAGGATCGAAAATTAAAAAAACTTAGATTTAAGTTTTAATTTTTTATGCTTATGCCAAAAGATTTTAGGTTAAGACATGTTTCCTTAGTTTTTTATGTTTAATCTTTCGTTCCTACATGCCAAAGAATTTTTTTGTTGCTGTTTTAGACTGAAATGTTTTTTATTTTATTTTTATAAGTAATGTAAACCGTAGATTATCATGTTTTCTCGAGTTTTTTGCTTAAGTTTGAAACTAATAATAAAATATTATAATTAAAAGGTTTTATTTCAATAAAGTGCCTTAAATAATCGTTTTTTAGTAAAAAAACTGTTTTTCTTAACAAACAAAAAATTAGGAGTGGTTTTTAATTCTACATCCATTACCGGGGCTTCTTTGACACTGTGGTGCTTTAAAATGCATTTTCTATTGAAATTAAAATGTGTGCCAAAGTAGCCTTAAACTCAGGGTAACATTGACATACCCTTTTTCATTTTTTTATTTTGGTTTCTATTGTGTTTAGAGCAATTTGGAGTGCATCAATCGATTCAGCAGGCTAGATTTGTTATAATCCAACTTATTTCACAAAGCTAAGTTGATAAATAACAACGTGATATTGAAAAATGTCCTAAAAACATGTCAAAGTAGCCCCGTTTGACGGTACGAATCCAAGACGGCGGAACAAAATGGCGTCTTAATAAAATATTTAAAAATTCAACCTGAAAAGTACTTAATGAACTGATTTCAAAATGTGTGCCATAACTAATTTTAGAATGAAAATGAACTAGTAAAAGTGTGGTACTTATTCAAGATGGTGTAATAAAATGGCGGCCGAATAAAATTTTTGTAATCTGAAAAAATCATCCTCTCAGGTTTTACATATTTTAATATGTCTTCGCGTTTAAGCGTCCTTAGAAGCCAAAAAATATGTTTTATCAAGTCCGTCTGCCGGTTTGTCTGTCTGTCAGTTCACGGCATAGCTTAAAAACTGGTAAAAATCCAATATGCAGGAACAAGATGGCGGCCTGATAGAACGTTAAGAAAATATTACTAAAAAAATTAATTATTCAATTTATCTGAAATTCAAAATGGCGGCCAACTAAAATTCTTGTAACCTGAAAAATTCACCCTTTCAAGTTTTAGATTCCTTTCAAAAGTTTTCTATGTCAAATAAAAAATAATTTTTAATAAAAAAATGGTTTTATTCATCGTAGCAACTCTAACTAGATGTAGATAAACTTCTTGGTAAATCCCTTTTGAAATCTCGATGTTACGTAATTAAAACAAAAAAAAATCGTTATAAAAGTATATGGTTTTTTAACGAGTGAACATAGTATTTATCCAAAACATAATGTTTTGTAAGATTAGTTAAGTTTCTTTATTTTAAAACATAACGGGTTACTGCAGTTGCCATATTCTAAATTACACAAGAGCCAAACATAATTTGCGATTTGTGAAAATAAAGCGAGTTAGAGTTGGAGGCATATTTAATACAAATTCAAGTTCTCTCACATTTTAATGTGTTAACCGGGACTCATTATGTTTTAAAAAGGGTTAAGTATCTTAAACTGATATATCTTTTTTGTTTTTATGTAAGATGTTGATGATATATTTTTATAAGCATTCAATAAGACTATTCCATATAAATTAATCCCAAAAAGCAACACGTTCATTGAGTTTATTGTCTTTAAGTTCAGAGTTATTATACCCTCTCAGAAATAGTTCTATTTATATATTATGTCAATAGTTATAAGTATATACCTGTGTATAGCTTAGTCCTATTTGCCTTCAAGATTATAAAATTGTAGATTCCCCAGGGTAGAATTATTTATACAAAATCGCAGCACTACTCCCCAACAAAGTATTTTTTTTTATAAACCAGCAATCTATAAGCCAAACAACCTTTTATGTATGTTGCCAGTATGATAATCTCAAAATACAAGAGTTCTAACCACACTACACCACAACTTGTTACGTTCTGGTCGCGCGTTTCGCTAACCAAGTTAGCATCATCAGCAGATGATATAAACTGAATCATGATCATGAAATCAAATCTCAAAAAACGTTGTTAACAAGTCAAAATATGTTTCTCGTAAAAATACTGAAGTTATCCAGAGACTGAAGAAAAAGGAATGTTTTTATTTAAAAGCTGAAAGGAAATAAGGTTGTTATACTAAACAAAACAGATTATTTTGAAAGAGCAGACAATTTGATTCAAACTGGTGATTCAAAATGATAACAGAAGTGAAAAGTACTTTAAAACAGTGTAAAAACCTTGTGTCCGATAAACTAAAATTCAAACTAACACATAGTAACCCACAGTTATCTAAACTGTATTGCCTTCCCAAAATCCATAAACCTGGGAAGTCCATCAGACGTATTGTTTCAGCTGTTGGATGTCCAACGTACAATATTTCAAAATGGTTAGTAGAAGAATTCAGCAGATTAAATATCTCGTACGATAACTTTGAGGTTACTAACTCGTTAGAATTCTTAGATAAAATTAAGAATGTTCACTCAAAAGAAGGTGAAATTTTAATATCTTTTGATGTAAACTCATTGTTTCCTAGTGTAACCATACCACTAGCTTTAGAGTACCTAAAGGAACTACTTGAAATCAGTAATTTGAAGAAAGAAATTATTGATGAATATTTACTTCTCACAAAATTATGTATGAATCAAAATTTTTTTCAGTTCAACAATAAATATTATAAACAACTTGAGGGAACTGCGATAGGCAATTGCTTATCTCCGTTCCTTGCAAATTTGTTTATGGGCAGATTAGAAACCCAATTCAAAAAGAACTCAGGTATTTCCCAAGGGTGTGGTATAGATACGTAGACGATATATTTGCTATTTTTGATACTAAGACAGAAAATTTGGACACTTTCTTAGAAACATTAAACAATAAATATCCTTCCATTAACTTTACGTACGAAAAGGAGAACAATGGGCAATTACCTTTTCTCGACACGTAAGTTATTAGAAATAACGATAAATTAGAATTTGATATTTATAGGAAATTTACTAATACTGGTAGGTATATAACATCCGACTCATTTCATTGCCGTCAACACAAAATGGCAGCATTCCATTTCTTAACTCACAGGTTAGTCGATTTTCCATTAAGTAAAGAACGTTTTAACAATGAAATGAATCGGATTAAAAATATAGCTAAAAGTAATGGATATAATGATAATTTTGTACATAAATTAGTAAATAGACATAAGCATAAGAAAATGTTAAAAGATGCCACTACTCTTCAAACACCTGAGGCTTCCAATAAATTCATAGTAATCCCATATGATCCCAGATATACGAGAGGTCTAGAAAAAGTATTTAAAAACGTAGGTTTTAGAGTAGCCTACAAAACGGAGAACAGTTTGAAAAATCTCCTTGGAAACCCTAAAGACAAAGTCGACTTGAAGGAGAGGAGTGGCATCTATAGAATTAGCTGTAATGGCTGCGATCTAAAATATGTTGGGCAAACTAAACGCTCCATAAACATTCGTTTTAAAGAACACATGGCACATTTAAGATACGGAAGAACAGAAAAGTCAAGCGTTGCCCAACATGCTTTGGAAAACAATCACCGAATAGGAATAAATAATCTTAAGTTGATTAAAAATGTATCTAATAATAGATTATTGGATGCATTTGAGAGAATAGAAATAGTTAAATGTGATAAGAAAGCACTAAATAAAGACAGAGGGCCTATTCTCTATAGTTCCCTCTATTGTTTACTTGACAACGGTGCAGTCGGGTGCAACCAAGTGTGACCACATTTACCTATAAATAGTCTGGGTTAGGATAAGTTACTTTAGTTTATATCATTTGCTGATGATGCTAACTTGGTTAGCGAAAGGCGCGTCTAGAACGTAACAAGTTGTGGTGTAGTGTGGTTGGAACTCTTGCATTTTGATCTATCTTCCACCACAGGTTCCAGTGTTAGGAAAATAGAATAGTCTTCTGCGTAAAATTTTATAAAAAAAAACAGTTTATATCATCTGCTAATGATGCTAACTTGGTTAGCGAAACGCGCGACCAGAACGTAACAAGTTGTGGTGTAGTGTGGTTAGAACTCTTGTATTTTGATCTATCTTTCACCACAGGTTCCAGTGTTAGGACTTAGTATGATAATCTGTCGTTTCTGTTGAATTTTATTTCCGAATGTCGCCACCATAGCGTCACAATTGAAAACATCGGATGTCTGCGGTCCAATCAGGGCCTGGATGCTTGAGGTTAGATAAAATATAAACATAATTGTTCAGAAAAAATAAATAATTTTGTTCTGACGTTTTTAACACGTGACGTTATTGGTATTTTTACACACTAGGAACAAAATCTGAACAATGTTGTAGTTCAAATTCAAATTCAAATATATTTTATTCACCATAGAAGTTTTTACAAGAAGTACAAACTTACTAGGCTAGTCAATTGAAAAGAAGTTTTTAAAAAAATATGGCTTAACAGTTTACAACTTAAATCTAGTGGAAAATAAAGAGAAAATGTATTGGCATCCTCACTGAAAAATAGGCAAATACGCAGGAACAAAATTATACAAACAGAAATACGTATTTGCAAACAAGACAGAAAACAAACAGATTACATTCATTATTAGAAGTTACCAAACTAGACAAAACCATTCAAAAATCGGTCACGAATAAATAATAAAATAAAACTCTAATATCAAGTATAATACAAGTACAATATATACATTACACGAAGTCAAAATGAGGTTTTTACAAACAAGTTTTCCCTAGTGCTCCAAAAATTCATCCACTGAACGAAATACATTTTCAATTAAGAAGTCTTTTAATTGTTTTTTTATTGACTTCTTATTACTTTGGTTGCTCATAAGCGCTCTGAACTGCTGAATGCTGGTAAATAACACTTTTTGTTTCATATTTGCTTAAATCCTTTAAGACTTAGTGACTTCGTAGATATATATTGAGAGCAATGTAAGTTTTTTAAATAATGGTTTACAAGATGTTCTTTTTCTTGCTTGGCTTATACATCTTATTATTTTTTCCTGGCTTATAAAATTAGACCATACTGAAGGTGAGAGTAAATCGGTTCGTAATACAATACCTTTAAAACATCCACAAAGACAGTACCTACAAGAGACCTTACAATATAGCAGGATACACTTAACTTCCTACAGAGGTGATCAATATGGCAGTCCCAGCTGAGCTTCTGCTTCGATATACAAACCAAGAAGTTTTAGGGCCCTAGTACTTCTTATGGACTTCCCTGCCACTTTTATTAGCAAATCGTAATTGGTTGCTGAATTTCTTGGAAGAAATTCCATAAACCATGTTTTCTTCATATTAAGCTGTAGATCATTTATTTTACAATATGTAGAAAATTCTACAGAAGTTTTATTGCCCTTTTAGAAAGAAGTTGTAGGCTTTTATGCTTAATTAATATGTTAGTTACATCCGCGTATAGGACCATACGGTCTGGTGTTGTGCAGGGGTCCCAGTATTGAACCCTGCGGTACGCCAACCTTTTTAAACCTGCAATCAGACTTGACCCCATCAATCACAACCATTTGCTTATGGTTTTCCAGGTAGGATTTTATTCAGGAATGTGCTTTGCCACGAACGCCAATGGCAGCTAATTTATCCAGCAATATTCTGTGATTGACAGTGTCAAGAGCCTGACTCAGGTCACAAAAAATACCCAATACGTATACCAGTTTAGTAATGCATAGTAATTATTAGCCTTTTTAGCATTGCTTTGTGCATAAAATATGTTCAATTTGGGTTAAAAAATGCTACAAAAAAGAAGGCATTTATTTTGAATACTCCTGTTTCTATTTTTTGCGCAATTGTATAACATTAATGCACAATTTTTTCTGAATACATTATCGATAATTTATAAATAACGATTTAGTAGTAGGCCTGATTCTTCTAGAATTTCTTCAAAATAAATATAAAAGTTGTATTATTAATTCGATATTCATAAAGACATAAACTACCCCTTGGTCTTTCACTAGACATCAGCCAATACCAGGCACCTCCTAACACGGATATCCTTCAACTACAGTGCTATCAAGTTAATATGCATAATAAACTTGAATCAAAAACAGTCTAAGTATCAATATCCCAAGAGCTCGTGGAACGTCAACCGATACTCCCATATAAGCCGACACAATAATTATTGACCCCTATAATGACCACTCAACTACTCCACGTGCATCGGACCAGTGCTTACTAACGAGCACAATGTATTCATTAACTGACTATGGTTAGATAAGACCTTCTGCAGCACTTTTCTGCCTAATTGTGGTCTTCAAATTGCTTACCGAAGACAGTCCACAAAGGTCAAATCAGGTAACCGCGGTGGCCATTTATTATCGCCCTTTTCTCTCCATCTATTGGGAAAAGTTGCATGTGTATTTTTCTGCTTTTCAAAAATAAATTAAAAAAGCAGGAACGTGCGGTGAAATTTTAAGAAAGGGAAGCAATCTTTAGAAACTTACCTATTTGTAATGTAATTCGATTCTTCGATCATTTTTTGCAATTTCGTCAATGACGTCACTATAAAAACGTCGATGCTACGACATATTTTGAAGAAGTTTATTTTTAATGGACAACAGCGATGTATGCGAAAGTCTCTCCTGCCCCGTTGAATTTCTTACGAAATTTTTTATACGTTTAAGTATTGAAAAATTGCGTTCTACTGATGAACTTGTGGCAGATATTGTCAATACTAATTCACACAATTTCGACACTTCGATGTAGGCATCTTCCAGCTCCTTGTCTTTTAAAAATTGCGTTTGTTCCTTAGCGTTTTTTTTTTTTGCGCTAATGTCGTCTGTTTCGTAAATCACTTTTAGTTCAGATCGCAGTAACACTCGGTCGAAGAACTGGCCATAATGAAGACGAAGAGATTTAAATGCATCTTCCGTAAAAGTTTTTCTTTTAAATGCATCAAAATTGCAGGACTCGAGGAATTTAAAGTCATTTAAACCGTTAAATCTATAGTTTATTTGTTGCTGAATTTAATCGATTATTTCATAAAAAAAGCGTCTGTATGATTTTTGAACATCTCCCACCTTGTCTGTTCGAAGACGCTTGGCTTGTGGCTTTACATTTAACGTCATCGTTTTCTCCCAAAATAAGTCAAAGTCATCTCTTTTTTGGTTTAACATGGACTTAAAATCATCCACTTTTTTTAGGCAAAAAGCAATATCATTTATTTTAGTTTGTAATATATTAAAAACATTGTCCGAGAATGGAAATATTTCTGAAAATATGTTCAACAAATAATTAAAATTAAAATCTCGTTTCAAACAGTCCAAAAACCCTCAAACTATTTATTGCTTCTGAGTCCCACGTTTCATTATTTTCTATTATATTCTCAAATAGTTCAATCAGTGATTCAGGATTTTCAGATACTGTTAACACAACTCTTCCATTATAGTTCTACCTAGTAGGATCTACTTTGGGCAATCGTTTGTGAACAATGGAGTCCAAAGCTTGTGAACGTTTTGTTGACTTGGAAAAAAAAGCAGCCATGCCACTTAAAGCAACGAAAAATATTTTACACTCTTTAATGTGATTGATGGACTGGGATAAAACTAAATTTAATTTATGGGCAAAACAATGGACAAACACAGCACTTGGGAAAGTTTCTTGAACTTTAGCTTGCAGACCCCGTAATTGTCCTGCCATCACTGCAGCTCCATCATAGCTTTGAGCAACTAATTTCTATCGGTATATAATGCATCTGCTGTACGATTTTCGGACACATTCTTAAAACCTAAAAATCGCTTTTGAATACTTCCGTCTGTTTTAACAAAGCGTATTCCTATAGATAATTGGCTAAAATTAGTGATATCAGTTGTTTCGTCCAGAACAATAGCAATGAACCGCGCCTCGCCAATCTCCTGCTTAATTCTTTTTAGAATAATGGTTGCAACAGCGGAATTTAAATCATTCTGGATTCGATTCGACGCTCCGCGAAAAACGCTAGACTACTCTAAATGATTTTTTAAGCAATCATCATATTTAGCCATTAAACTAAGTGAATCTTGAAAATTTCCTCTATTTAAAGAAACCCTTGTTTCGTTGTGACCTCTAAATCCCAATTCGTGCTGTCCGAGAAAACGATAAGTCTTTTTAATATTTGCCTATTTTTATCGACTAGTTTACCGTGTTGGCGGTGACTAATTTCCAACTGTTTATTAAGGGCGTGTTCAATTCTGGTTTTGCCGAAGACTTTTTCTTTTATGACGGCCTGCAAATGCACTTTGAACATAATGGTGTCTTTTTACAGCTTTATGGAAATTGTTTAAATCGGAAAAACTACTTTTATTCCAGAGGTCTTTTTCATTTTCAAAAAGTAAACATGGCCAACAAAATAATTTACTTATATTTTCACACCCTGTTAGCCGTTTAAATTGTTCGTATTTTTATCCGGATAAAAGTGTCTAATACAGTTTTTCATTTTTGTGGTTAAATATTTCATAGGCGGTTTTGCCCTTCCTTCGCACCATGCACGACGCGACGTACGTATCACACAACACACGGATAGCCGTTCAAACAAAGAACCTACTCCAACGATAGCTTCCGCCCCCACTTAAAGCACGGGACTGAAATGCAAAAATTGCAAACAGCCGAAATGGAAAGCTCAATAACCTCTGGCTCGATTCACAGGAAATCAAGCATGCAGAACTTCGCTGCAGAGAAGCTAGCGGTTCGAATAGGTTCTATTCGATTTTCTATTGTGGAGTCAAGGTCGCATTTATTATGGGCTTGATAATTAAGACAATATTTTAGCATTTTTAATATAAACTAAATTAATGGTTTCCTATTTCAAAAATTACATTTTAGAAGACGTTTTGTATTTTTTTTTGGGAAGCTCTGCTTCCCTTGCTTTCATGGACTACACGTCCCTGAAAAAAAGGTTAATGCCACGATAGTTTAAAAAATATTTTATAAAAGAATGGTCGAAAAGGTTGTATTGAGAACAATATTCATAAAATTATTTAAAAAATCTACATTTAAAATCTTTGGAATTGGTAGTTGCATGACTTTATTCGCTAAGAAGCTGTCGGTAGGGAACAAATCTCGTGTAATTCTTTGCATATCTAAACTATCTCATTTGATGTACTGGGTAGTTAAATTGAATATGGTAGACCGGGGTCGAAAGTGACAGGCGGCGAAAGTAACAAACCAAATCTCTGAAACCACGAAAATAATAACAGCGTCCACGCCATGTTTGAGAAGTGGCAACACTGCCAGCTACCACATCTTTGCCTGTTGATAATATCCGTACCAGTCTGTATCGTGTAGAAGGTCGTGACAGTTTTCAGTACTTCTTAAAATTTGTCGAGTGATTTTTAAGTTACAAACAAGCTCTCTGGCTGCAGGTATGTACTTCCAATTCATATGTGTCAATTTTCGCCTCCATTCATTAGGAAAAATGGAAAAGTTTTAAAAAATTATGGTCGGGGGCGATTGTGACATCACTGGTCTACCCCGCCAACGATTTCTAATATTCTGGTGTGTGAAAATATTATTAATATATTAATTAAATATTAATCCCAGAATGCCTGGTACCAAAATAAGAAGGACTAGCAGGGGTTCTAAAGACATCACAGTTTATGAAGCGATATACACCGAAGTAAAAAACGGTGCATTATCGACTCGTGCAGCGGCAAAAAATATGACCTGTGTCGTGTTTCTTTAAACCGGTTTAAAAAGAAAAAAGAAACACTAGACGCGGATCAGGGAGTAAATTCTGTTTCCATGGTTTATAGAGCGTGGAACAAAGTTTTTACCGAAGATCAGAAAAATATTATGGCGGATTATATTGTGGAAGCAGCAAGCGTATGTTATGGTTTTTGCCCTAAAAAAACTGATGATGGCTACACAAGACTGGTTCATTAGATTCATGAGGCGGCAACCATGGCTTTCTTTAAGATGCGCACAACCACTAGATCACCAACGAAATAAATGTAAACTCTTTTTTTTGAAAATCTGCAGAAAGTTATGGACAGATATATATGTTATATCCTTTCTCACGAGCAATGTCACCTTCAAGTACGATGCCCTTGGTTCCCACCGTATCGGATGTCGGTTATCTCAAGGAGACGGCAAGTACCGAGACGCCTCGTTAGCAGAATCTGCCCAGCAAGCAAGTTCCCACTGACGCAGCATTCGTCTTTCATATTAATAGTGTAAATTGTAAATAAAATCATGATTCGTTTTTAAGCTTCTATACTGTTAGTTTAATTTTGATTTTGTAAATAAAAATATTTTTTAAAAAGTGAATTTTAAGTCGAGTGATATAACAAATTGGCGCAGTCGTGGTA
>JAUTXW010002294.1:0-43142 GCA_030620095.1 Kuschelorhynchus macadamiae
AATCAAGTGAGGCATAAGGATAAACTGGTAAAATTTTGGTGGCGAGCTATTATGGACAAATAAAATGGCTGCCTAATTAAATGTTAACATATTAGTATCAAGAAACTGCTTACCCAATGAAATTAAAAATTTGCAAGAGTGAAATAGGGATGAGCTGACACAATATAAAATAGTTAATGTAAACTTACAAAGAAAGAAAAAATAGTATACACATTAAAATAAAAATACTTTAATAACAAATATAAATAAAAAAAAACAATTCATTCTATCACCAGAATTTAAGATACAAAGTGATAATATGTTCAAATAATTTTTTCTTCTTATTTTGGGATACTTTAAATATTTAAGAACGCTTATTTTGTGCCATCCTGTTTTCCCCATATATTTTATATGGGATTTGGGCAAAGTTTAATATCAAAAAATTAAAAAAAAACGTTGAAAGTCATTTTCCGTAAGAAATGGAGAGGTCCTATATTTTCCATCGAAATGGGCGAGGTACTATATATCAGGTTGCCATGGATGGTTAAAATAGTTGTTGAATGTCGCCGTGAAAAACCGACTAATTCCAATCCAATCCGTTACTGTGGAATATTAACAAAATTTACTATGTTTTTGGTGTGAGTTCTGCTAGATCAGTGGTAGGGTACTAACTTTGCAAAGGTCCTGTGTTTCGGTTAGCCTTTTTTTGGGTTAATGTAAAAAAAATATGTATGTATTATCACGGGTTCGTTTGATATCTAACCGCTCGTCGCCATTGCGTTATTTTGACAGACGTCGCTTCTGACAAATATAAATATTGTGTTTTTGTTAGCCCTGGTTAGGTCTTTTTTTTTTGATGATGTAATAAAGTGAATCTATAGTAAATAAAAATTAAAAATGAATAAAACAAGCAGCCAAACTTTTTATTTACTTTTTTAACAAAGCCCCCTCTTATATTCAATATTTGACACCGTTAGGTGGATCCCTCTCGGGTTAGCACCAGATTTGCTAATAAAGCCACCATTAAAGCGTATAAAAATAAATAATAATAAATAAAAACTTTCCTAATATTCCGATATATTAGAAATCAGCCTTTTCAAATATATATAATAATTGGCCAATACGTCATGCGACCCAATCGGGGATTTTGATTGATTGGACTGTGGTGTAAGTGCAAGTAAGTAACTTTCTTGGTAATCTTACTCGCGCACCTTTTCAAATGTTTGTAAATAAAAGTTAAGGTTATTATATCTTTGTGTTATAAGACTATCATATGTAGCATTAAAACAACTGGCGTAGGGTATTTTTATAGGGTATAGGCAAGTTTTTTTGGCGATAAGACTTACGGGGTGTTACATTTAAAATAAATGAGATTTGTGGAGTTGAAAACATTTGTTTTTAAGCCACTTTATACAAGTGGAAAAATTGTTTTTTTTTTGCCCCAAGAAGAACGTTATGGAACAACGAAGAAGGGATTCTCTAAGATATGCTACAGTAAATATTTATTTTTTCTCTCTACAACGTTAACCACTAGCTATGATTATTATTAGTGATTTGTGGAGACCTTGGCCATTTTTGGCGTTAGGATATACAGGGTGTTCCAATTAAAAGAAGTGAGATTTTTGAAATTTTAAAATAGACTTTTTTGGACTGCTTTGTAGATAAAAATAAATAATTTCTAACAAACAAACAAACAAACAAACAAAAGTATGCTTTATTGCCGCAGAAAAATTCTACAATTTTATGGACAAAGCAAAATATACCTAAAAATAAGACATATCAAAACATTAATCGAAAATAATTTCGACAGGTCAGTGCTTTTTTTTTTTAAAATGTAAATTATCAATTTACCAAATCGTAAAACACACGTTAGAATATAGCATAACATTGCAAACAGTAAATGAATCATGATAACCTTATAAAAGTAAACAAACACACATGTACGAGGTGAATAATTTCGATGACATTGAAATCAAAATTGCAACTATGCGACCTTAAACTCTATGTTATTATAGTTATACAAATAATTGTGATGTTAAACAGAAGGTATATTGAACTAGTGCAGAATGTAGTATACAAAAAGAATTAAATTGTTTTTAATCCAATACCTAACAAAAATAATTAAGTTTTAAGTGAATGTTCGACAGTTCTTTTCCCTATATAATGATTTACAAAATTCTATGCTATGAGTTAGGACATGACTCACAAAAGATTTAAGTAAACAAGCGAGTTTAGTGACAATTTAAAGAGACTTACTCACTGAAAAAAAAAATCATTAACGCTGTAAAGTGGTCTCTCAATGAGGTATGCTTTGGTGGTTTTTCGAAATTGTGCAAGCATAGGGATAGATTTTAAATGTACTGGCAGATTGTTGTAAAGTTTTATGGCGTTGTAAATAATTGATTTTTTTATTAATTCTGTGGAAGGAATGGGAAGATAAATATCATGCCTAGAGTTTCTGGTAGGGTATACATGTTGTGGCCTTTCTGGGAGGGTGTTTATATGTTTTCTCAGCAAACATACCGTTTCCAAAATAAATAATGCAGGAAGTGTTAATATTTCATGTTTTTTGAAATAGTATTGGCAGTGAGCTCTATTATTTAGACCAAACAAATAACGAATGGCTCTCTTTTGAAGCATAAAAATACTACGAAATTGCTCGGTGGTACAGCAGCCCCAAAAGGGAAGGCCATAGCGGAGGTGGGATTCAAATAAAGAGAAATAAGTAAGTCTGGCAGAAGGAACGTCTAGTTCTTTTGAAACTGATCGAATGGCGAAGCAGGCGGTAGAAAGTTTTTTAGTTAAGGTGTCAATATGATTAGACCATTTTAGGTTGCTATTTATATTTAAACCCAGGAATTTAACCGACTCTACGTATTCAATATTGCTGTTATGTACCTGAAGTGGTTGTAAAGTTCCCTTATAAGATAACGCCACCGTTTTATCGACGTTAAAACAAAGCATATTGGAATCGGACCAAGCCTTAATTATAACCAAGTCTTTGGAGATACTAGAGTGTAAAGACGTTGTATCAAAATCACTCCATGTTATGCTTGTGTCATCAGCAAAAAGGGAGATTCTTCCATTAATTTTAAGGTTCGTGATATCATTAATGTATAACAAAAAAAGAATAGGTCCCAAGACTGAACCTTGAGGAACTCCACTTGTAATCAACTTACAATCAGAATCGGAACCATTAGCCCTTACAAGTTGTTGCCTTTTCCCAAGATAAGATTTGAACCAATTTAAAGAAGTACCACGAATTCCATAAAAATGTAGTTTGTTTATCAGAATTTCATGACTAACACAATCAAAGGCTTTCGCATAGTCACAAAAAACTGAGGCAGTTGGGTGGTTGTTATTGAGAGATGAGTAGACGCCTCTAAGCAACGTGAACATGGCGTCACTGGTGCACTTGTTGGGTAGAAATCCGAACTGCTCCGGGGATATTATCTGATGTTTCAGGAGAAATGGCATAAGACGGTTCTTCAGTAGCCTTTCGATGATTTTTGATAGCACTGGTAGTAGTGCAATTGGGCGATAATTGCAAGAGTTAGTTTTTTCGCCGCCTTTATGAAGTGGAATAATTATAGCTGTTTTAAGGCAATCAGGGAATACACCTTTTATAAAGGACTCATTTATTAATGTTGTAAGGGCCTCTATGACTGGGAGTGGCAAGTTCAGGAATATTCTAATTGATAGGCCATCAGTGCTACACGAAGATTTACTTTTAATATTATGTATTACCTTCAATAGTTCAGTGTTGCTAACGGGACTTAAGAAAAAGCTATCAGCTAAATTTTTTGAAGGAGGGAGAAACGAAAGAGGGTCCAAACTTGGCGAGATACTAGAGGTAACATTTTTGCTTACATTAATAAAATAATCATTTAGATCATTAGCCCCTGGCAAGATCTGAGTCACAGGGTTTGATTTGTTTCTGAGGTTATTGATGATGGACCAGGTTTCTTTTGAAACGTTATTAGAGTTTGTTAGACGTTTTCGGTAGTGTAATTTTTTTGCTGACTTAATAAGAGTAGTGTAGATCCTCCTATAATTAGAGATATAGTCGAGAATAAGAAAGGAGTCGGTGAATTTTTTTATATATGAGAGCGAGCGCATATTTTTAGCAGAAATTCGTATTCCTTTCGTGGTCCACGGTTTATGCCGCTTAGGTTTGATATTCTTAAGCGGGAAGGCCTTGTTAAAAGCACTTAAAGTTTTATTTAAAAAAGTTCTGAAGTTTGTGTTGACATTATCAGATTCAAAATTCCAATTGGTGTTAAAGCAAATATTATGAAATACTGAGAAATTTGCGGCCGAGAAAATTCTGCCCCGATGGCGAGATCTTGGTAAGGGCCTAATAGGTAAACTAAACCTGGAAATTACCGCCTCGTGATCGGAAAGATCTGAGTTATAGACCTGTGATTGCACCTCTGATGGAGAAAAATCAGACGCCATGTAATCGATGATAGAAGAAGAGTTTTTTGAAATTCTAGTTGGCGAGGATACATGCATTGAAAGACCGAAAGAGTCGAATATAGAAATTAGATATTTCTGGATGGCACAAACAGTAGCATAGTCAATATTAAAGTCTCCGCATAGAATTTTTTTACCTTTAATCGGTAGGCTGTCTAGCAAACTTACCAGGCTATTTAAAAATGATTGTACATCAGAGTTTGGTGATCTATAAATACAAATTACATAAAGATCAAGGTTTTGATTATATACTATAGAGAATTCAAAAGAGCTATCCGCTAACAAATGATCATATTTAGATACCGACATGAAATCTCCATTTAGGGATAGAATCAGTGTTCCCCCATGAGCTGAGTTTTTTCTGTCATATCTAGCTACTGTGGTATACCTCTCAATATAAAAGGGTTCGTTTAGATTCAGCCAGTGCTCAGTAATTGCAACAAGTTGGGGGAACTCCAATTCTTCCAGAAATAGGTACAACTCGTCAGTTTTATTTCTTAGAGAAGCAATATTAATTAGAACCATATTAAGACTAGTAACAACAGGAAGTTTTGAGGAATCTAGTTCCTCAGGACACGTCGTGTTTTCTAAAAATTTTTTTTGGGAGAATTGCTGGTAAAATAATTTTTATGGCATTCTCTGGTCCTCTGAAGATGAATCGATCTCTCCGAAGATATGTAGGATCCATAGGCTGCAAGATCCGCTTCCACTTCTGCTGCGTTAAATCCGTAAGCAGCATGAAAATCGAAATATATCTTGTGTAGGGTTCTATAATCTATAGGAATGCCTTCAGAAGCCAAAAACAGCCTGGTGCTTGTATTTGTAAACCCTTCAAAGTGAATTGGCGCAGGTTGGTCGTGCAGGAAGGCGAGATATAACTTGAAGGCCTTTAAAATGGCTGGTTCTCTTAGTCTAGACATGAGGAAACGGTTATCAGAACTTTTTTCGGTTCGCGTAAGCTTCACTGTTGGGGGAGACATTGGATCAAAAATAGGTTCTTGGTCAGTAGGAGCTTTCTTGGAAAGACTATAGCAGTTGTCGCTCAACAAGACATCTGCTTTGCAGGCAGCAATGGCCTCTTTGTCAGAAGATATTATAGTGCCCTTTTGAGAAATTGGAGAGGAGACAACCAGTGAACTGACGGAGCTCGAGTTGGTGGGCAGTTTTTTCGGTGTGGAGGGAGGTGGGAGGTTCGGTGTAGATTTTTCTGTAAGTTCGGATACAGCTGACCGTTTTATTACTACGCCATGTGGCCATAGATTGCTGTCTAAAAGCTTTTCAGCTGACTTTTTTGACTGAGTTCCAATTTTAAAATCAATGTTTGAGATATGATTGATTAGGTGGTAGCATCGAATAAACTCTGTAGTCCCAAGCTTTTCCTTAACGTAGTGAACTATGTTGTTAGGCGTAAACCCTGCAGGAAGATTTCTTACGACTACATAGTGCCACCGTTGTGTATTATTACAAGCCAGCTTGCTGGAGCCTTCAGTAGTACTGGGAATATCCGTAGGTGTTACCTCAGTTTGTGTAGAGGCGGTGGAGCAGGTAGTTTCCATAGTTGGTGTAGGCAAGGGTATGGTGGTAGGGTATGTATTTTTGATATGCTTACACTTATGTTGGCTTTCATATTTGGAGTATAACTCCTTTACCAAGTCAGTTACACAAGTTAGCTTGCTCTTAATGTTAGCAATACCTGCTTTTAATTCAATTGAAGAGGAGTCCTGTACTTGGATTTTTATCACTTCTTCGGCATTGTTGAAGAGGATTTGGGAAATATTGAAAATATTCTGTTCCATATCCCTTAGAGACTTTAATAACATATCTGGTTTGTAAGCGGAAAACTCCCTCGAGAGATTATGGATATCGTCAATTTTTTTCTCCATGAGATCCCACCTGGATTCACTCTTCACTAAAATGTCATACATTTCAGAAATTGTCGGTACACTACTTGACAATTGAGATACACGGTTTGCGACTGAATCAAAAAGTTCATGTGGAATCAAATTTTGAGATACCTTTGTGATTTTATCGTTGAGATATTTCAAACTAGGGGAGTCGCACAGGGCGCAGAAAAATCGGAGGTGGGTTGATTTTTGTAATATCAAGATTTTTGTGGTAGCCTTATCAAGGCCCGTGCAATTCATGCAAAAAGATCGTTTACACTCGCCACTACAACGAAGTTTATTGTATTTGTCTTTCTCTGAAAACTCTTTACGGCAATTGTCACACTTGTATTCAGCCATATTTAGAAAATGAATAATTCGAAACAAAAATACACAGCGAAAACAAAACAGAACAAACACACGTACTGCGAAGCAGCTCGACTGCGAGGAACGCAAAACAAAGCACACCCGAACGGTACCGCAGTCGAACTAAAAAGAAGTTATTGGTCTCCGAAGGCGACCAAAACTAAAGCATGTTCAACTATCGTCGTTTAGGAATTATTAACCTCCAAAATCGGTTATCCTCGGCTGAGACATCCTGTATAATATATGGGCTGCTATACGGGAAAATAAAAATATATATGTTAATAACAACTTTTGTTATTACAAAGGAAATTACTTTTATGCTCAAAATAAAACATTGTGAACGCCCTTTGAAATATTATGTTTTATTGTTACTTTGTTGGTAAGTTTTCCTTTTACATGTATTTAAATTTTGAATGCCCTTTACTTTATTATGCAATGTTGTCTTCCAAACAAACAGGTTGATGAAATGATTACTATGCCTAAACCTATTTTCTACCTGCAACCGTTTTCTCTATAGTTTTTTCTACGTTTAAATAAATTATAAAGAACTGTTACAGTTGTACCAGAGTGGCCTTAAGGGGGAACTGCACGCAGTAATATGGATTTGCATTCCGCCGCTGCAATATTATGTTGAAACTATAAGAGATATGTATTAGCTTCAATGTGATTTTAATAGGGAAATAGTTGGGCGCTAAAGGCGAATTTTTATGACAAAATCAAATCTAGAGTTATAAAATAAAAGTAGATTTGTCCATTTTCGACCATTTTTTGACCACTTTTTGAGGCACATGCCTTCGCATATAATTTTTTTTCCACAAAATGGCTCTTTACCGTCTTACATTGATCTTTTGTCTACGTAACTGCAAAATTTGAAATGGTAAATCGTACTCATGTCTTTGTATTTCTGCAGCGCGTGAACCCTTTTGAACCCCTTTTAACCGAAATGTAATTTAAATTACCTATATATAACACATTTTTTTGAGGTTGGACGTGCAGGAAGTTTTTTTTAATGCGTGGGTACCTTTTCATCTTACTTTCAACTCGACTAGACCTTGTCGCTGTTTTTTCACTTTTTGCGTACAGTTCTCCCTTAAACATACCTCTCCTTTATTCACCATATATGACTAGAACCAAGTGTTCTAGTAGCCAAATATTTTTATCAGGTCGACTATTTAACATCTCTACAACTATTTTTAGAACGATCCTTGAAAAAGCTGGCAGAGCCATACCAGGCCTACATGAGCCTGGTATGGTAAGATCTCAAATAAATTATAATAGATATAATAAATCCACATTACTAGAGAGATTTGACGAGAATGAAAAAGAAATGAATGACGAAGACTACGAATCAATATTTGCCAAGTTTGTACATACTTGCGACAAGGAAAAACCCGACAAAAACTGTAGAAAGCAACAGGTGACACCAGAGCCCAAAAACAGTTGTCAGAAGCATCGTTAATACCTCTTCACGAACTGGTATCAATCTGACCATTCTGTGAATAAAGTTTGTGAAAACAACTTGTCGGACTTAAATTATGTTTATTGTTGATATACTTACAACGTTTTGACTAGTATGGTGTCTCTAGTCATCAACCGGAGGAAAATATTGCTATACATTGGGCATTTAAATACCCGGCTTGCTGAAAATGTTATTAAAATATTTGACGATCAATTTCTGAGCAAACGACGAAACTTTGCCGTTAGATCAAGGAAGGCTCGTATCGCAGATATTATAAGCTCAATTGAAATGGCACATTTAGAAGCACCACAAGGAGGTGAATTCAGATATAAAGTGAGAACTGAATTGGAAAAATCAAAGTACATTTCAAACAAGTTTGAGACTCCAGAAATAATAGCATTAGGGATTTGGCCATGACATACACGACAAAGAACTTAAAGAGTTTCTAAATCATTTAAATAGTATAAGTTCAACTATTAAATTTTCTAAGGAGATACAGCAAGTTTCATGTTTATTATTTACCCTTTCTCGTTAAAGAAATGGTAACGTTATTAAGACATCTGTTGACAGGAGACCCACTCATATGAGACAATATCTCAACCAGAACTCTAAATATTCCGCAGCGACAAGGCAAGAAATCATAAAGATCCTTTATAATCGAGTAGTGGCGATATGCACCGTTCAGCCATCTCTAGACGCAGACATTAGCAATATTAAAAAAGATCTTATGCAGAGTGGTTACACCGAAAAGTTGATTGAAAACATATCGGCATGTCCAACCAAAGAACCATGTTCGCCCAAGTGAAGACCTCTCAACAAGTTCTCTTACAATAATTAAGTAACAAGATAAGAAGATTTGGTAAGACAAAGGAAATCAAGTCTTCAAATCCGCCAATACCACAAGTAGCTTGTTAAATATAACCAAACACCAAATACAATTAGTCATCAAAAGACCTGTATTTATCAAATCCCTTGTGAGGACGATGAATCCTATATTGGTATAAGAAAGGTACCTATTGATGTAAGAATTTCTGGACACCCTAAACACACACACACACAGAGGATAGTTTGCTTGGTATAAACACCAATATGCTTGGTATAAACCTAGCCTAAATGATACTCAAAGAGCAACACTAAAAAAATAAGAAATTCAAAGAAGCAGCATTCATTGAGTATAACATTTTCAGCAAGCCGGGTATTTAAATGCCCAATGTATAGCAATATTTTCCTCCGGTTGATAACGACTAGAGACACCATACTAGTCAAAACGTTGTAAGTATATCAACAATAAACATAATTTAAGTCCGACAAGTTGTTTTCACAAACTTTATTCACAGAATGGTCAGTAATAAATTATGCATAGAGTGAGTCTAGATTCTCAAAATGTAAATAATGCAATTTTGTTAGATATGACCCTGTATATTGTGAGGTGTGTACAGACTAGAAAAAAATCTTTTAGGCGTTGAACGTTACGACACTGTCCTCATCTAATAAAATCTCCGCACAGTAGTGGCAGTACACCTCGTACGACTTGTGGTGTTATCTGATCGACTCAAACATTTGCCCATCACTATATCGTAATTATTAAAGCTGATAAACAGGTTGATGCCCCTGGCAATTTGACAAGCGTACCGTTTTCCTTCTTTAGGTACCACCATTAAAATATACTATGTTTTATAATTAGTACTTTTATTTAGGAACCTGTTCTTAAGGATATTTTTAGAATTTTTAATGCGGTGCTTTAAAAACAACCGGGGGAAAATGTAAAATGGCAATACATGCATTATGCAACGCGTAAGTAGGTAAAAGCACAACACTACTACGTATTGTTTACAAATAAATAAGAAAATGCTTAGCGCCTGTGTATTATTTAAAAATACAAAAAATGACATGTGTCCAAATACAATAAGGTGAATACCAAAATAGATTTTAACAAAACGGGGGCATTAGCATGTTGGACAATAATTTACATATTGATTTGCATAATTTCTTAGTGGGTTACAATTATAATACATAAGAGAATCCGGACAAAGGGCATTGTCAAAAGAGAAATTATATATCACATGTTTGTATACGTTTTATCAACAAATAGTTATATTATATGAAAAGCAACATAAGTAATACTGTTGGTCAAGCTACATTAAGAGTTGAGGTACTGAACAAAAAATGGTCTTAAGGTAAAATAGTCAGTACTTTTGAGACTATAAGTATATTAGTTTAGTCCTTTTGAATTAACGTTACTTGGGACAATGTATTTAGTTATTCTTTTAGAAAAGTAGTTGAAATTTCAAATTTTGGATAAGTATTACTTTTTACTCAAAAATGTACTGCAAAATCTTAAACTATTTAAAGTATTTTATAGAAGTATTTAGTTATAAGTTAAAACTCGTAAAAACCTATTTACATTAATATAGGCAATCTAATAAAATACACACTCACATAACATGTATACCGAATACTCCGGGATGCTTTCACGAATTTAAATGAAATTTTTAGTAGCAGTATTCAGAGTAGTGAAGGAGTTGTTCTATAGCAAGCCTATTGAAAAAAAATATACTGAATACCTGAATGACGCCATTTTGAATATTTTTCTACCCAAGGTGTTTGAGATAAATTTGTGTTTTAATATACTGACTTAAAATGTGGTGTATGAAGTGTAATTAATCTAAAAGAAATTTTGCCGTACATACGGCCCTTGGGGGTATCTATTTTTTCGTCAGGTTATTTCGGTTATTATAAATGTTAAAGAATGTTGAAAATAACAAATATGATTATTCTTGGCAGAAAACATATATTGTCAGTGAGTGAAGTGTATAGCGGGTGAGGGGGAAACTAAAGGAAAAAGTTGTGTATTATAAAAGTATCCTGTCTTATATGGGCTTCGGAGTTTTTATTTTAGTTTCATTTTTTAGTTCAATTTTACCAATCATTTTAATTTCTGACAATGTGCATTGCTGATTTTTTATAAATACGCATAGAAGTCGCTTTTATATAATATTAATACGGTGATTCTGGCAAAATTAAGTATGAGGTGGACCTAGTAGCTACTTGTTTATTATATTAGCTAGGTAAATGCGTAAACCCTACATTTTTTTACAGAAAAGCTTCGACGTTTAAATGTAAATAGATGCTTTATCAATTTTTTTCTTGTAGCTATATCACGTATCTGCTTCATATGCAAGGCAATTCACTTTCTTTAAAACTAATTTTTTTTTAAAACATTACAGTGATGTTCTAATATATGAGTAATAATCATATTGTGTTTTAGAAAAAAAAGTTCTGACTTTATACTATCAATATATAGTCGTCAGTATAAAAAATCAATCTAATTATGATTTCAGTACTTAGAAGTCGGCTAAAGACTCTAAGTATCTATATAGATGTAGTTCTACTTTAAGTATTTATATATTTTTAAGTACTTAGTCAGTGGCGTGCCGATTTGCCCCCCCTGCAAGACTTTTCTGTATGTATTAACAAAAACCATAACATAAAATAAAAAATATCTCTAATAAAAAAAAAGAAATAAAAAGCTAAAACAAAGGAACGAACGATATACATTTTGAGATTATTAGGTATAAGTAAACTAATAAACACAAAACAAAAATTAACTAAACATTAAAAAATAATAACTAAACTCTGGTTCAAGCAAAACTAAAAAATAATAAAAAACAAAGAGTACAAGAATCATTTTCTTTGGCGGTAGACCAGACTTTTTTGTTTTTGTATCGACTAGATAAATATTTATCAACTAGGTCGTCAATATTTACTTCTCTAGCCCTTTCGTGCTCTATTCAGATAAGAGCTAAGGACATCTTTAATTAATTTCAACTTGAAAATGATTTTTCCGATTTAGCTGAGGTCACAGGAAGGACAAGAAATAATTGGAATGCAGAACACAGTTCTGGTATACTACATAACTCATTTTTGTCAAAAATATAGTTTGCGAATTTACGAATTGTATTAAAGTTTTTAATGTTGTTATACAATAATGATTTTATCTGCATTAGCTCAGCTGCTAGTGGAGAAGTTAAATCATTTCAATATTTCTCCACTAATAACTGAGCTTTTTCCAAAATTTCTGAGTCATTTAATTAAACCAATATCTGAGGATTTAGAACTGAAAATGTTGAATAAACTGTTTTAAACGCAGTAAATGTTTTACCTAGCTGACTTACTATTACATCTACATACGCAATGAATACTGTTACTTCCAAAAGTTTCATAGAGTTTATATATAACGTTACCTTATTATTATCATTTCCAATGTATCCGATGGTTGCAAAAATGGCGAAATCCGTGATTTGGAAAAATATTTTATTTGAATACCCTGTTTAATTTGGGGGCCCCATAGTAGCTGGGGCGCGGAGCCCTGGGATCCCTTTTGGCACGCCACTGTACTTAGTAGATACATGTACTTAAAACTAAACAAAATCATGTGCTTGTTACTTATATTTTTTTGAGTAAAGTACTGAATATTTTAAGAACTTTTGCAAAATACTGCAAGTAGATTTTTATAATCAAGTACTTAATCATGGTTACTTTAAAGACTTTTGCTGAGTACATATCACAGCTCTAGCTACATTAGCCATAATTATAATTAATCTCAAGATTGATTTACTTGAATATAGCAGAACATCCAAGAGGAAATAAAATCAATCCCGAATTTAAAGGGGGGTTGCAATAAGCGAATTGCGCACCCTCCATGAAACATTTTACTAGTAAGCACCAGTACAAATCAAAAATACTAAGGGTAGCTGACCTATAATTACAAAAAAGAGTGAGGACAATGTCAAAGGCATTACCAATAAAAGTTTATTTCTTGAAAGATTGTTGAAAAATGTTTTAAACCTATTTTTATTCAGATTCAATCAGAGCATCAAAAACTAGATTTAAATATATCTCTTTCTCGTACTAGAGATAAACAAGTAAAGAAATAGAGTAAATATACATACTAATAGACCAGAAAATTACTACAGAATAACTGTCTGATTTCACGAAGGTTTACTAAATATATTAGATTTGAACGTGGTTTTGCCAATAAGTTTGCTCAAAGCATTGAGTTATGAAGTAGCCTAACTAGAAATCAAGCTAAAAATCTGGATCTGAGCTGTAACCAAATCGTTGTAAAACTTCTCCAGAAGATGAATCAGCACACTCTTCGTACTCCTCATTTAATGAGGAATTTGTTCCGTATTAATATTAACAAAAAAATATGAAAATTAAATGATTATTGCCTATTAATGTAGTTTCGGCAGAAGGATGGTCAACGGTGTAATTACTGTTTCTTGTGCCTGAAAGTTGTAGAATCCGTTTCTTCTGCAGTACAACTGAAAGTTGTAGAATCTATGCCATCTCGCACTATTTGGCACTACATTCTGCGGACTGGGATGTCTGTCATATTCTACTAAATAACTGAAAAAACAAATATTAATTTGGCGCCATGGAAAAGATAGGTTAACGCAAAATTTACGTGACTGAACGAAATTGTTTTTTTCTGTGTATATTACAGATATAGGTTTAGAAATTTCTCGATGGATCCTAACTCTATTGAAAGAGAGGAAAGGAGGGACCCATTTAAAGTTTCTTTTATTTTCCATCTGATGGATCGTCTATTTGAAGTATAATCGGTCTTTGCTGTAAGGTAAAGTTCCAGTACCTCAAACACAAAATTTACTTTTTCAGGGCTTCTTTTCTGAGAAGAAAAATAAATTAAGGTCTTCATTTCATCTCCTGCAAAAATATTAATAAATTACAATATTGTCTCTTACAAAGCAACTAAAAAGCGAAAGGAAAAAATAAATCGGGAGAGTCGAAAAACATATGCCCCAATAAGTGCAATCATGGCGCCTAAGAAATACTTTAGCAAAGCAAAAGTATAATAACTGTAGCTCTTTGAGTGCTCTGCCCTTCAATCTCAAGTTCTATGGGCACATTTATGATCTTATAGGTCTTAGAAGAATCTCTTAATAGGAACCTAATTCCCTGTGCTATTTTACGTATGCCCGCTTCCAAAGTTTTATGTTTTGTCATATAAAATTCCCCCTCCGTGTAATGTTTATTTGAAGTTGATTTTATTGCCGCGGAAAGACTGTCTCATTTATTGTTCATCTGCTTTAATTATACAACTACTCCTGCGTTTTAATTAGAGAATGTTTTATTTAAACCATAAATGACAGTGGACGAAGTAAAATATGATCCGGTTATTCGCAGTAAACTATGTGGAAGATACACAGAATTATGCGCTTTATGTAGTTTAGTGCCAACTTATGTAATTGCCCTTAAAATTCACAATGTTGACAACAGCGGTGTGTCTATGGGGCAAATCGGATTGAGCCCCCTCCCGTTTCGTTAATAATTTTGAATAATTTGAACTGGACTAGCGAAGTCACTGGAAAATCGAAAGAAAATTGCTACATTGTGTAAAAAAAGAAAATATTTAAAATTATAACTCGTCTTAAAACGTTATTACTTTTTTAATTAACCGTTCATAATTTGTATAGACAGCTTCGGATAGCTTGTTGCTATGATCTTTTACAACACCAATTATAATAAAATGATTACATTACTAACTACAGCGCGATTCAAAAAAGGTTTGCAAAAATTGAGAAAGTTTAAATATGTACATTTAAAAAAATGATGTACCTACCAAAAATAGTATAATTTTATTTCTTTTCTAGAAAAACATATATTTTGGGTTATTTATTAGTGATATTTCAATAGATTTTTTTAATTCTAGAAAATCAATAGAAGGTTTGAAATAGAAATTTTTTTATCAGTGGCGTGCGCAGGGTAGAAATTGAATATAGATTGGTTTTTTTATTTTTAAAATTTAAAACTATTAATTAAATAACAGTATTATAGAATTTAAAAAGAAAATTAAGAAATTGTTTACTACTATAGAAAGAAAAAATATTTAGTATTATAGAAAGAAAATACTATCAGCATAACTTTCTTTGTTTTATTGTAATATATACCTAAAATGCAGTGTAGGACCATTATCGATATTTATTTAAATACTTTCATTTTTACTAGCAGGCCCGGCAGACCTTGTTCTGCTTTTTCCTTTAGATGGCGCGATGAGTTTCCAGAAGTACAACTCTCCTACGAATTTGCTAAAAATTTGCTGGATTAGTGTTTTAAATATATAGATACTCACGTTGATTTATACAAAAAATTATAAGCAACATTTTATATGCAGTCTGGAATAGGAATTATAATAATTAAATATTAAAAGTATACAAGGTAATTTAAAAGTTACGATAGAAATTTATTTACTATTAATTATTCTCTCGTTTCAAAATAAATGGGACAAGTAATTAAAATGATATAAGAAAATCCATGAGCGCCAAGTGTAGGGTTGCTGCGATGCTGTAGCAACCCAAGGGCGAATTTATGGATTGCTCTGCAATTCTCTGCAAATTCTCATGTGAAAAATATAATTTAGAATATAGCTGGTAATCGAAAACACATCAAATGAGTCACAAGACTAAGATTTATTTCACCTTATATTATACAAAATTAATAAATTAATTTTATTAATATGATTATATATAACACATACAATTCATTATGGCTCATCGTAGATGATACTTAGCCGTTAGTGGCAAATATAATCAAATTTCTATTGCGTGGAAAGTATCAGGATAGAGTTGGTAATTCTAATAATGATTAATTCCCCATACTTTTTATATTGATTTGATTTTTCCAAATGTGAAACCGCCCTTGAGATTATTGCATGGAATCACCCAAATAGGTGTTCTGTCTGGCAATTTATTTGCTATTTTGCTATTTAGATGCTATTTAGTCCACTGGCAAACCTAACTTTAATTTTTTTTTGTTACTTTCAAACTCATGTAGCATATTAATTACAAAAAACTGATTACTAAAAACCTGCTGCTTGTTTTAAAAATTTCAGCTCGGGCTAGAAGGCTATGATGATGGCTAGAATAAGTTTAATTAAAAACTTGTATACTTTTTATAAATACCTACTCTTTAGAGTAATTTACCTTGTTAACCATTTATTATGAATGTTATTCAGAACTTAAAAGTATCGAGTAATGTGCTCTTTCTGAGGACTTACATACAAAATCACAAAACTTTTATTATTTAATTTTAATTTATTATTAAATTTTTGAGACCTGTTTCACATATTCTTGTTCCCTTTTTTTCGAGAGAAATCTCGTATCCCTACAGTGAAGGGGAAACGTGCTCAATTGGGCTAACAAGATATAACTGATATATATATATATATATATTAGCAAAATGGTAAAATTAAATTTTAACAAATTCTGTTTGTTATGCCCATGTAATGAAATAAACTATGCTGAATTCATATACCATTATTAAACTTTTTTTTTTTTTAAATTTATCATTTTTATTACTGTGGCCAAATGATATCGACACTGATGACAATTACTTATATATTTATCATAGGTTATATTATATATCTAATAACATACGATTGGTTTTCCAAATATAAAATCTATTAACTTTAGGTGGGGAATCTAAAAGCATTTAGACTTGTGATTGAAAAAAAAACTTAAAAATTCTACCCATAAAAATAGTTATTGGCAAAATGGAATTCTGCAATTTATTAATACATAAAATAATACTAAGGTCAGGGAGGCCATTGTCCCCTTTGGGCGCCCATGTCAGCAACCCATAAGAATTTTTAAACCCGGCGCTTAGGAGAAAATCCAACAAAACTTAGCAAATCAGAGTACAATAAATACAAAAAACTGGAACTACTTGTTTTGCACCTTATATAATGTAACTCTAGAGCAATGTATTAAAGTGTTTTTAACTTTTGTAATAAATTGTACATGGTATTCAAAGTATAATGAATAACCCCGTACCTGTCCTCAATATAATACAAGGTGGCCTTTTCTAGGGCCGTCTGCAATTAAGGTTAAGTATCATCAAATTAAGAAGCCTAAAAGCAGACTTGCAGACGTACAAAATACCCTTGCTTTTAGGAATTTTAAATCGTCCAAAATCTATGAAAAGTTCTACGTAGATGATTATTTTGCTTCAAATCAAGTAATACCTATTTTTTTACACACTGCAAAGTAATTTTTGAAAAAGTTAAAAGAAACTTTTATTAAATACCCTGTATATAAATAACCAAACACAGAGAAGCCCTTATATTACCTGGAGAAAAACATCAGCAATATTGCAGACAGAGGATAACCCTGTAATTTAAAAATACTTGAAGCACCCAAAAACTAAAAAAAAACTTAGATGACAGTTTTGCTTAATTTTTTAAGATAACTGCAAGTAATACCTTTTGGTCATAAACTGCAAAACAACTGTTAAAAAGTTAGGAGAAAAAATAAATAATTATAAAATTCACTGTAGATAAATGGCCAAACACACAAACAAAACTTTAAATATTACTTGGGCTCTTAGAGAAAAAGTTAGCAACGATAAGTTTTCTGAATAAAACTTCAGTAAACTTGGGTAATGAGAAGCAAAATAGTTTTTTAGAAATAACTAAAAATTTTCAATTACAAAGGTTTAGGTACTTTCTCGATCCGCACATTATTTGGACTGCCCACGTATATTATCGGCAGTTATGGGGAAATTAAAATACAAAAATCCAAGCAAGTAACTGAACGGTGTTTTCTGAGCAAGTTCGTGGCAATTCCGGCATTTTGAAAAATGAATCTAAATTCTCCACATCTCGGTCGGCTTCAAAATTTGTATATCTAATTTTCATTTTGGACTTAACAGTAATTAGGTATCTATGGTATATATCTACCCTATATCTACATAAGTGTACCTTGTTATTTGGGTTAGGTATAAATTAATTTAAAACATATAAAATGGCGATTGTAGGAATGTGTATTATGTAAACTAAGGAATCATTGTTCTTGGGTTTGGACCATCTCTATCTGAAACTACTTTCTGACGTTTTACTGGCGATTGCACAAGACATCATCAGCGATCTTCACTGCACGAGATCAAAACAATCAAAACACCGAATAAGCTCTAGTGATCAGAGTTCAGGTATTAATCCCATTTCAATTTTGCTGATTCCAATAGACTCTCTAATATTTCTTTTATAATGTATACTGTAAGAAAACAGTTTCGGTTTACCCCTCCTGTGGAGGCAATGAGTAAAGAGACGGGGTTATTTTAGTGTACAAGCTGGGGTAATTAAACGTAGTCCAAGTATGTTTTGCGTAGTACTAGGGTAGTCCTGGGAATTAAGGGGAAATTCAGAGGGTATTATTGACTACGCGAAAATTTTATGACCATGGTAAGTAGAACGTGTTTTGTTATACGTAAATATTAAGAAAACTTTAAATTGTAAATACACAACTATGCTGGAGCATCATGGGGCATTTTAAACAAAAAAACATTTTTACAGGGTCACTTTGCAGGGTTGCCAAAGAAGGTAACACTTTCTTTAAACAATGAGGATCTCTGGGAAGAACATTATAACACAGTGGTCGAAAACACGCACTTTTGAAGGTTTCAACTAGTGAAGTGAGAATCGCATTATTTCTAAAATCAATCGAATATCCTGCATTCGAATACTTTTTAGAATCGAATGATTATTCGAATACAAAGAATCGAATTGTTTAGGTTTCGAGGTCGCGGCATCCCAAATGTTGCAATTAGCGATTCAACTTCTCGAGATTTCGAGTGACTTCGAAGTCTCGTTTTCGAATTTAAATTGTGTGGTTCTGGATTGTTTGATTTTGAACTGTTGATTCTTGATACATTTAAGGATTTTACAAAGAATTATTTACGATTAAAAAATAAAATATTGGTTAAAAGTTTAAAGGATGAAAGGGTGGTAGAGGGCTCAGAAGGAGTTAATTTAGAATTAGCGATATCGTATGTCGATTTTGGGGGCAGTGATTACAAAGGTCACATTATATCAACTGTTAATGTATGGTTACAATGACCTATTTAAATACAAGTGTAAAAAACATATATATTTAATTATAATTGATTTATGACCACTCATAAAATTAGTCAATGGTGTAGTATGTTTTTATTTTATGGTCCATCTTCATCGTAAAAATACAGAATATACTATGGTTTTCTTTTCCTAATGGGCTAAATATTTACAAATTTCTTTAAATACTTTCTTACATAATTTTAGCGGTTTCGAATATTTCTTGTATTCGAATTCTTCGTTGAGAATCGAATGCAAGCCAGAATCGAATACTTCGATTATTTGTGTTCGAATAGTCCCTTCATTAATTTCAAGTTTCAACTAAATATTGCCATTATAGAAAATAATGCTTTTCACCAAGCTTTTATTACAAATTTCATTGGCTTCACTGATGTGCATGTTTGTCTGGTTCAAATCAAGTAAAGGATTTTTCACCCACTTCCACATAATCGTTAGTAATAGTAATGAATAATTCAAACTGGTCATACTTTTTCAAAATTTCACACAGGATAAAACAGTGAAGACAGACAACTGTTTTTATTCGACTGACACTGGGTATCTGGGGAACTGAAGAGTGCGAATTTTGAGTTCAAAATGATGAACGACATTTGTGCAGATTCGACTGAAAATAGGAATCTGGGAGTAAAGTGCGCAATTATGAATCGTTTGTGAACATATGAAAATGTTCTCATTTGCGTATATCCAATTATTATTGAAAAATCGGTATCTAGGGAGTTTTTAAGAGAGCAAATTATGATTTTGTATCCCGCACTTTTTAATTCAAATTCCGATGCTAACATTGAGGAAGAATTTAGTCGTTTTTATAGACTGAAAATGGGTATTGAGAGTATTTAAGGGTGCAAAATATAAATTTGTAGTAAACATTTCTAAGTTTTAAATAGGGGCGCCACAATTGAAGACCAATTGTGTTTCCAAAATTCTGAATGGGGCCGGACGAATTTTCTCATTTGTGCAGATTCTACTGAAAATTGATATCTGGGAGTTTTTAAGAGCGCAGGTCATGAATTTTAACATTTATAAACTCAATATCAAATATTTTTGATAGCTTTTTGCACGAACTTTCAAATATAGTATCTCTAAAGTGTTTAACATTATATTTTGCCTGTATTCTAGTCCCAACCGCGCTTTTCGGAGGTATTTAACACTGCAGCTGCAATATAAGTATATATCCAATCCAGTAATTGACACTTTTTTGTCGAGTACTGGATATTATAAAGTTCCAGTGTTCCACACGTTATATGTGGTTTTATGCTGATGGCGTCCTTTTTGAGTGGGAGTAGCAAAACTACTAAATATGAGTATATTTGTAATACTTACAGAACATTTCCTGAAGGTTTATTTGAAGTTACATCCTTAAAATGTACAAATAAGAAAATAATATGGTTAAATTGATGGATAAGATGTGCCTATTGTTAAAAATAAATGTAAATATTTTTGAAAGGTAAAATCTGTAGTTTTAGTTGTTTTTATGTAACTCGTGTTATTTATCTTTATTGAAATGTAATCTTTATTGAAATGTATGTTTCTTTATTAAATATGTCTATAGTACAAATTGTTTTGTGTGTCGATTATTGGGTTATTAATTACTGAACCAGGAATGCAGCAATGTCAATAACTGGATTTACTATAGGTATTTCCGTGGTACTCTTCAGCGTTTGGAGGTATTCTTTTCAGAAAAAGGGATATTTTTTGTCAAAAAGGGTATCCTAATGTACAAGTTCTAGGCAAAGGTTCACCATTCCTGTATATTAATCTTATGTTCTGTTCAGTGCTCTGTTCAACGACATCGAATTGAACACTTTGTTTTTTACTTCTATTATTATCGAATTATCGGGCTTTTAGTGGGGATTGCGATCTTAGTTCGTATATAGAAGCTTTTATATAGCTTTTAGAAGAATTTTTCAAATATTTATTTGGCCTTATTGTTAGGATATTTCAATAGAAATCCAATCGTTTATTCAGATATTTAATATAGCAAATTATACATTTTAATAAAGATTCCAAAATGACGGCGCCAACATGGCGGACAAATTTTGTCACTTATGTAGATTCGACAGAAAAATCGATGTCTGAAGGTTTTTAAAAATGCAAATTATAAATTTTAGTTTTAAAAATTTAAAATGCGTCGTCAAGATGGCGACCTAATCGAGTCATTTTTGGGCTTTTAAGAGTGCAAATTAAAAAATTTTAATCAACATTAAAAAATTCAAAATGACGGTGCCAATATGGAGGACAATTTTTTTTCATTTGTATCAATCGGTATTTGGGCGTTTTTAAGACTGCAAATTATGAATTTTTGGTTAATATTTAAAAATTCAAAACGGCGACTAAAAATCGATATCTAAGGGTTTTTATGAGTGCAAATTACGAAACTTTCAGTCAATATGACAAAATTCGAAATGGCGGCGCCAACATGCAGAAAACATTTTTGTCATCTGAGTAGATTCGGCTGAAAATCTGTGTAGAGGGATTTAAGAGTGCAAATTATAAATTTTAAGTTAACATTTATAAATTTAAAATGGCTCCATCAACATGGTGGACAAATTTTGTCATTTGTGTAGATTCGACTGAAAATCTGTATCTAGGGTTTTATAAATAGTGCGAATTATGAATCTTTAACATTTAAATTACACACATTCTACAGGGTGATATTCGGAAAACGTCAATTTTGAAAATATACCGTAACATTCTTGTCAATTTTCAGATTTTGAATCCTTTGTTTCATGTTATGAGGCCCACCAAACTGCTTTTTCATAATGAATTTGATAGGATTCTGGTTTTCTGCCTCTCTCTAACTAATTCTAAATTAGCTGTACGATATTTAAGTGCGGTACTTGGTATCTTTCGTTTTGGGAGATTGAACGCCTTAAGAACAATCCATGTTTGTTTTCTCGGTGGACTCCATAAGACCGATTGAAAAATTGAATGTGCACCATCATGTGATGTTTTAAAATTCAGCAAAAATTGTGAATACATTGTTAAAAATCAAGGCTTTTTTGAATTTCACCGTGAATTTCAAAAACGAACCGAGGTATGAAAATTCTATTTAAGGCATTTTTTAAATTTTACGAAAAAAAAAGCGAATGTTCGCAAAAATCTCATCCCTTTACTTTTGCTAGTAAGAGATCCCCACAATCCCATCGAAACTGGAACGACCTGTAAATCATTTAATGTTATTTATTCGCCAGTCTTTTTCGCGATTTATATATTATACCTCAAGGTGATTCTGTGCACTATAGTAAATTATTTATAATAAAAATGGTTACCTGTAATTAAAAATTTATTTTTAACAGTATATTTAATGCTAAGAGTTGTTGTGAGGAAATAACATTTTCAAAAAAGTGTAAATCATGTAATTGTTCCCCCATTTTTTTCTTATTTTTGCACTAGTGGCAAGTGCGGTAAATTACGGGACACTGCAGTAAAATTTAAGGCATTACACTGCATTGTTGGGCACTGCGCCACATTGTAGAGATCTGCGATGAATTGTGGAGGCATTGCAGAGTACTGAACGGGAATTTCAGGACATTACGGTGCACTGAAAGGGAGTTTCTCTCTGCTTTGAACTCTGCTCACCGCAGCTTATTCAGTGATTTCGTGTAGTGAAAATCCCTGAAGATATCTCGTGCAATCGCACGAAACGTCGGAAACCAAAGAACCACGATTCCAGCCATGAAAGCTATGTGCATTATGTAAAACCTGAGACAGATAATACTCCATACAGACGGTCCATCTAATGTTAAATAAAACTCCCCCCAATGGATCCCAACTTTGCATTGAGTTCCCTACAGTATACAAATATTTCTAAACAAATAGACCTAACCCGCGCTCTCGACAACATTGTGGCTAATCGGGTTCCGCGCGAGCTAATGTTTTGATTAAACGGCGATATGAACGATTAAAAGTGATGAATTTATTGTGTATCTGCTGGATCATCTATGTGAAGTTTAATCCTATTTGGTAATACGTACGCACTATTATTTTGATTTTGTCTTCTTGCCCTAGATTCCATTTTATATGTAGAATAGGGAATGATTCAACTGAACGTAGATGAAAAGTGACGCAGAAAAAGAAAAGTTATTGACAACTTTCGTGATAATTGCTTTAGTTATTCAATACTTATGCACGCAACATATCCCTGTTAGGGGTAATCACAAACAGTAAAAACCCGTAGTGTTTTAAATTTATGGTTAAGGTTTAAATTCAAGAGAAATCGTAAACCGTGGATAAATGGTTAGACTATTAGCATTTTTATTTTTTGCGCCGTAAATGTAAATGATATAAGGTGAATCGTGAGCCACTGTTTAGCATAATCATAAAATTTAAAAGTTTTGAAACCAAGCGAAATAGGGCGAACGAAGTCGCGGTTTTATAGACCTTTTTATTTCTACGAATTAATATTCAGGAAGATGCCATTAGGATCCGACGATCAAATGTCATTAGAGATAATACATAAGATGTTTTTACGGAAACGAATTAGCATTTCCCGGCCCCATTTAGTCGGTAAGATGACAGGATCTTCTCCGGGACCGTAAAAAAAGCGATTCGCAACATCGCAGTCTGCCCTAAAAACATCTATAGATTTCTCCTTTCATTTGAAGCCCTAATAATAAATAGGGCTCGAAATAGGGGTGATAAATGCGGTGCTTACAAATATTTGAACGTTTCGGTGCACCTAACCATATTAAAGCGTCACCATCCACGCCATTATTTAGAATGATATGTATCTCTGTCTGTAAATAGACTGTAAATTAAAAGTCTACCTACCGCCCTACCGCAAGGTTCAGCCGAAAGAAGAAATGGACAAAGAGGTCATAAAATGTCATAAAGACATTATCCATGCATCTCTATTTTCTACCTTTCACGAAAAACTGTCTTTTGCCGAAAATAATATCCATTTGAAAATGGGCTTAATATTTACGTTTGGTTTGACCATGACTTTATTTTTTCTGTTTGCAAGGGGGTGGTCCAGTTTTCGACTATTTACTGATCATTTTATTCATAAAGGTACAAAAAGACCCCTGCTACTATGAAATCAAATTCGTTATAAGAGTGCTAAATCGTTATAACTATTTGGACGAATTAAACTCGGAATTAAATAAACTATTACCTGTTTTTTGAATGCTTGATGCTTAATTTAGAGCATTTGTTCAGGTCTATACAGGGTGTCCGGAAATTCCATGCCAGTACTTAGAGGGACAAATCTACATATGGAAATATTAAAAAAAGTACCTATGAACATTGGTTTGGAAATGCTTTGTTTTCAAGATACATGATGGTAATAATTACTTTTTTTAGTTTTTCTAATGCGCCTTCCACATTTTTAGGGATATTTGCAGTGGCGTAGCAAGACTCGGTTGGAGCACCAAAAAAGAACCCCGCCTTTTAAAAATTTCAGTTAGGGATACCAACGCCAAAAAATTGATATTTGACACCAAGGACAAGGCATAAAAACTAGTTTTAGCTAAATTTCATTATTTTTTGACATTTGATTTATGTCCTATCACACTCTTAAAAATTAGCAATTTTAAACTACTTTGTATGATTAGGAGAGCCGCTAGAAGGCGACATACTTTAATAAATTAAATACGGGAAATTTAGTTAGTATTCGGAATGTTATTGTTACTATGTTCTTATTTAAGTTTAGAGTATAATATGATACTAAAGTATTAAGAAATAATAGTTAAATAAATAAATTATCTATTGCATGCATACCTAGTCTTACAGTTTTGGTTACAATTACTGTAGGAAAATAAATTATGATTCACAAAAACAATATTAAACAAAAAATATAATTTTAAATACAGATACGTGGCCATCTGTAAAAATGTACTATAAATAATTTTATAACACAGGTTGATTAGATTTATATATATTAACTATTATTTTGATTGCTATTAAAATATTAACTCAAATATTTAATAACTAATAAAAACTTAAAAGCCACTATTTTATATATGTCCTTATCCTTAAACTAGTCACTAGTAATAACTAAATAATACTAATTTTATACTATACAAGGTAATTATATAATACGTGAAAGGGTATACGCGAGGGTAAACGGGGACAGAACGAGAAAAGTCGTCTTTAAATTTTTTAAAAACCAGTAATTAATGATAAAAAATGCTACGAAAATCCTTTAAAAACTGATATTACATATGTATTCTCATTCTACATTCTTAAACTATAGACTAATATTAAAAAAGTTACTAGAAATTGTTAAATTCTATTTATTACTGCTTTCCCAGCCCATTAGCCTTTCGGCGCCCCTCTGAAAAAAAAACCTTTATTCAAAAATACATAAATAGCAAAGTGGTGCAAAACTCCCTCGTCAGTCATGATCAAAACGAAGATCTAGGGCAGATAATCATAATTCATGTAGGTTATGATCCACATAACCGCTAAATCAAAAATACCTACAGTGCGAAAATCGCTTTCCGCTTCGTCCGTCCCCTTTAAGTGGCTTTCTTTTTCTGCAAGAGATGCTTTGTTTTCAATAAACGAGCGATGTATCTGTAAAGGCGCCGACTTTTTGTTAATTCTCGACTTTGATGTTCAAAAATGATGGGTAATTTTCCTTCATTCTGGTGCCTAATAAAAGCTGGCTACGCCACTGCTTAATACATCTAGTTCTAACATGTAGCCGTAGTAATTCACCAAAAATAACATTTTGTTTGCACTAAAGCAAAAATTTACCTCACCGTGGAATGGTAAGGTAAATAAATAAAGAAAGTCACCTCAAGAAATGGCTTCACATAAATAATAATGATAATAATAATAATAATAATAATAATAATAATAATAATAACAAATAATTCGCGATAAGGATCGAAAACAAAGTTAACAATATTAGAAAAGAATTGGGACATCTTACCCAAGGACGCTAACAACCTGTTTCGAAGGAGCGAAAAACAGTTCTACCAAAAAATCATGAGCAATGAAGAGGCACGAGTAACAGAACCACCGACCAAACAAGAGACCACAGAATTCTGGAAAAGTATTTGGTCAGAACCGAAACTACACAAGTGAAGAAGACTGACACAAGTGCTTGGAGGAACAAGAGGACTTTGCAATGACAAAACAAGAAGTTACAGAAACAATCAAATACACGCATAACTTGAGATGTCTTGGAATAGATAACATTTATAACTTCTGGTACAAACAGTTTACCTCCACACATGAAGCTCTAACTCGCCAAATTAATGAAATTATTTTAAAACCTAGCACACTCCCCAGTTTTCTCACCCAAAGAATAACATACCAAAAATCCAAAAATTCAGACAATAAGGACCCGTCAAATCACCGACCTATTACGTGCCTTCCAACCCTATATAAGATCATCACAGCCACAATTACCAGGAGACTAGAACAAAAACCAACACAAAAACATTCTAACCGAAGAGCAAAAAGGGTGCAGGAGAAACAGCCGAGGATGCAAGGAGCAGCTAATTATAAACAGCGTCATCATGGAACAAACCAGGAAAAATTATAGAAACCTTCATACTGGTTACACAGATTATAAAAAAGCTTTTGATTCGATACCCCACAGTTGGCTAACCAGAATGCTAGAATTATATAAAGTTAATAAAAACATCAGGCAATTTCTTACGCAAATCATGAGTACGTGGAAAACTAAAATCAACCTGAGAGCACAAAAAGAGCACATCTAAATAGAAGAAATCTACATCAGACGAGGTATATTCCAGGGAGATTCACTCAGCGCTTTGTGATTCTGCCTCTATCTCAATCCAATCTGAAACACACTAAATAATACAAACTTCGGATTCCAAATTAAACACCAAAGAAATAACCTACACAAAATAAACCATCTCTTGTACATGGATGACATAAAATTATATGCAAGCACAACGGCACAGCTAAAGGAACTCCTTAAAGTCACAGAAACGTTTACCCTGGATATCAACATGGAATTTGGTATAAGTAAATGCAAGCTACTTCATATCAACAAGGGACAGTGGAAAGACCACCCTACGAGGGAAACAATCAACGATGAAACTATAGACAACATGCTCAAAGAAGAAACATACACATACCTAGGCTTCCATCAAAGCACCAAAATTAACTACACTCATATCAGATCAGAGCTCAAGACGAAATTTAAAACCAGACTCGCAAAGCTACTAAAAACAAAACTGAATTCCAGAAATCTAACAAAAGCTATTAACACCTTCGCCATACTTATTCTTACGTATTCGTTTGGGATCATTAAACGGTCACACACAGACATAGAAAATATTCACATTCTCATACGCTCTGAATTCACTAAACACAGGAAGTTACATCCCAACGCATGCAGGGAAAGACTCACCATCGAGAGAAAAGAGAAAAGACCTTTTTTTTTTGGTTGTTCATTTTACTTATGCTCGATTACGAAAAAACAATAACTGTGTACCTTTTATTTTTGGATCTTGAAAATTTTCATCGTCTCAACCCCCCCCCCCCAAGAAGCAATGCCACTGCCTTTTACACACATAAAAAATATTTAATTCTTGTGTTTATGAATAACAAATGACTACATTTTGTACAGAAACACCACTCTTAAAATAATTTTTGATATCAGCAACAAAATTATTATTTGTTGAATAAGAAATACCATACTTTAATCTGAGGTTTAACCTAAATCGTGAGTGAAGACATGCCTACCTACAATCAGTTTTAATGTTCTTGTTAACAGAAAAATAAATAGAAGTTCTAATTGTACTTGAAGTATCATAATTATTTTTATTTGTACAGTGTTGAAAAGTAATTAAAATCAGTAATTTATTTATAATCTGGAAGAAAGCTGAATTTTTAATATAACAAATTTTAAAAAATGTATAAAAAACCATGTTTCATTTGTACAACGCCAACTTGCACATGCTAAGGCACATTCCAATAAATTCGCATCCTTATTACAGCAAAATAATTAGCAGCAGGAAAAATTAACATTTTCTCTAATAGTCTATAAATTTCTTTCCTAATTATAAGTTAAAAGGCTTATTAAAAATCTATTATTAATTAAATTAGCAAAAATTAATATAAATTGTTCTCGGCCTACGTATTTGCGTTTAAAATAACGTTTTTATTGGGCAAATATCTTCAACTCTCTTAAAGGTCCTGTAACGAGACGGTATGTAATTATATCCCGTTCTAAACTAGTCACTACAGGCAATTAGAATAATTTCATTAATTATTAAAAGGATATCTAAATACATTGAAGTTGTATATTTATTTTTTTAAAAAATAGATTAAATTGGAAAGAAGGTCCATATGGTTTTATTGAGCTAACATGGAGGCTTTAAGAATACCATTCTGGGGTGGCAAACACTTGGCAACTAAAAAAGAAATAATAGAGTCCTTGTTTTTTGACTATAAAAAAGTTGTCACTTTTTGTGTACGAATAAAATTTATGGTAATATAAAATAATTTTTGTCTTCAAACATTTTACTTGGTGGCTCTGGTTTATGATGCCTCCCCCCCACATAAGTACGCGACTGCATTTCCCCCCGCATAGTGCAATAATAGTAAGTGTTACAATCATTTGAATACCTGTGTACCTAATATTAACAAATAATATTGCAAAATACGTAGTTACGCCTCTACCATTAAAAATATAATTTTTAGCCTTTTGGTGTTTTCTCATGTGTTTACCTATTTCCAACTACCACTAAGTACTATACAAAGTTGGAAAGTAATATATATGAGCTAAACGTTATAGACTTTAATGTCTCAGGTTTTTTGGATATACTTACTTTATATCACTACTTACCAAATTCTTATAATAACATGATTCAGGTATAAAACATTAATTTTTAACAGTTTTCCCGTAACTTTATAACATAACATTTTAACAACGAACAATTTTTAACGCATAAAAGGTCCACTGTCCATATTGCATTACAAACTGTCTGCGTTTTACATCACTCACGCTTGCTAACTGTCCAAAGCACCCTTGATTTAAAAATTTTTCTGGCTGTGGTCGTATTATCGGTGTCGGATACACAAATCTACAGTAAGAATTTTATTTACTGTTTTTTTTTCAGAATTACTTTAATGCACAATCAATAGTGGACTTCGCACTCATATCAAACGTATAACTTTTTACTTTTAATAAAAATATTATTGGGATTTAGTTTTATGTTTTCTGCACTAATGCACTGGTCAACAAAAATATTTTGCTTAAAAATTTTAGCATTTTATTTAAACGAATGCAAAGACAGACAATAGGGGGTAACAAAGTTTTATTTTATTGATAATACAGTATGGGTCTTTAATGCCCCCATTTTTACAAGCTTGGATTACATCCCTCATAAAAGGGAAGTATTGTATTCGTGAAAAATCACCCTCCGATTTCAGATCTTTACGTTTCAGGGTCCCTAGATGACGAAAAATATATTTTCTCGATTCCGTCGGCCTGTCTGTCTGTCGGTCTGTCCGTCTGTTTGTTCGGGGCATAGCTAAAAAACTACTTACCTGATTGACTTCGAATTTTGGTCAACAATTAAGGGTCATATGGGGATGACCTGGTAACATTTTGGTAAAAATCCATTAGGACAAAACAAAATGGCAACCTAGTGAAATGTTAAAAAAATTATTACTGAAAGTGCTTATCCAATTTATCTCAAATTTCAAAAAAATCAAGTATTATGTAGGAATTAACTGGTAAAATTTTGGTACCAATCCAAGACGGCAAAACAAAATGGCGCCTTAATAAATTACTTAAAAATTTAGCCTGAAAAAATTATTTAATGAATTGATTTCAGATTGTGTGTCGTAACTAAATGTAGTATAGAGATGAACTAATAAAAGTGTGGTACTATTTCAAGATGGCGGAACAAAATGGCGACCAAATAAAATTTTTGTAATCTAAAAAAATCACCCTCTAGATGCCAAAAATATCTTTTATCAAGTCCGTCGGTCCGTCTGTCGGTTTGTTCGTCTGCCTGTCAGTTCGCGGCACACCTTAAAAGCTACTCATCAGATTGTCTTCAAATTTTAGACAAAAATTAAGGCTCTTGTGGGGATGGCCTGGTAATATTTTGGTTTAAATCCAGTATGCCGAAACAAAATTGCAACCTAGTGAAACGTTAAAGAAATTATTACTAAAAACTAACTGTCCAATATATCTCAAATTTTTTGCGAAAAACAAGTATTATGTAGGAATCCTCAGATTGGCTTCAAATTTTAGTTAAAAATTAAGGTTCATATGGGGATGACTTGGTAATATTTTGATAAAAATCCAATATGCCGGAACAAGATTGCAGCCCAATGAAACGTTAAAAAAATTATTATTCAAAAAATTAATTATCCAATTTGCACAAAAATCAAATATTATGTAGGAATCAATTGGTAAAATTTTGGTACGAATAGAAGATAGCGGAACAAAATGGTGGCTTAATAAAATATTTAGGATTTCAGCCTGAAAAAAACACTCATTGAACTGATTTCAAATTGTGTGCCGTAACTAATTGTAGTATAGAGATGAACTAGTAAAACTGTGGTACTAACTCAAGATGGCGGAACAAAATGGCGGTCAAATAAAATTTTTGTAATCTGAAAAAATCATCCTCACATATCTTCGCGTTTTAGCATCTCTCGATGCCAAAAAATATGTTTTATCGATTCCACCGGTCGACCTGTCGGTTTGTCTGTCTGTCTATCAGTTCGCGTCAAAGCTTAAAAACAATAAAAACTACTCATCAGATTGACTTTAAATTTTGGACACAAATTAAGGCTCATATGGGGATGACTTGGTAATATTTTGGTAAGAATCCGATATACGGGAACAAGCTGGCGGCCTGTGAAATGTTAAAAAATTATTACTATAAAAACCAATTATACAATTTACCTCAAATTTTGCAAAAAAATCAAGTGTTTCAATAAGAATGAACTGGTAACATTTTAGCATGAATATAAGATAGCAAAACAATATGGCGACCTAATAAAATATTTAAAAAATCAGTCTGAAAAAAACTACTTATTAGAATAATTTCAAATTTTGTGCAAGCAGTGTGATATAGAGATAAGCTGCTAAAGTTGTGTTACGAATTCAAGATAGCGGAACGAAATGGCGGCCAAATAACATGTTAAACAAATTAACATAAAAAAAGTCTTCTTATTCAATTGACTGTAAATTTTGGAGAAAAATTAAATATGATATAAGGATAAACTGGTGCGAATTCAACATGACGTAACAAAATAGTGGTGTGTGTCAATGTAAAAACTACTTATTGAATTAATTTTAAATTATGCCCAAAATCAAGTGTGGCGTAGTTAAAAAGTGGTAAAATATTGGTAGGAATGCAATATATTGGAACAAAATGGCCTCCAATAAAAATGTTTGAAGAGAAACTATATAGACTAAATAACTATGCACTGAACTAAATTGGTTCACACTTCACTATTTCTAATAAAAGGCAATATTCATAATGAGGGAGGTTCCGAGTAAAAGAAATTTAACGATTTTTTAACTTGCTTTCTTTACATATTATGTTTGTCTTTCCGGTTCAGAATTTAGAATCCATTTTCAAGCACTTGCAGGCATCCATCATCATTGAGCTAAAATTTGGCATACCTATGTAAGTTCGGTGACAATGCATACCTAGGGTACCACGAAGTATAAAAATAGTAAAATAAATATAATAAAAATGAGGAAAAAAAAATTGAAATGTTGGGAAACTTTTTTGTTAGTGATTTTAGCAGAAAAAGACTTGCGTAAAAAATACTTTATACAGGATGCGTTAAAAATAATGCTAAAAGCAAAAAATAAAATAAACTTAAAAATCTTTTTAAGAACATGCTTTTGTTTACGAACTATTGAACTAACAAGTAAAAAATAATAAAACTTACACAGAACTTTTAAAAATTTGAATATTTTCTTAAAATCGTGGAGGTTCTGTCTCATCCGTTCATTTTGTTGCGCGGCGATTCTGTCTTATGGGCGGATAATCAAATAGGCTTTGACCTCGGCGATCCATTCGTCCGAATCAAATCTTTTGTTTTTTATGTATTTCCAAACGTACGTGTATTTGCGAACGTATTAAATAAAGCTTGCTAGTCACTATTCGGTTCGATTTGGCGAGTTAACGAATTGGCGAATATTTTATCAACACTATTCATCAATTTTTATTTCATGCCTTTCAATGTTAAAAATACATAAAATATACAGATCAAAGTCAACTTGATTATTCGGTCAAAAGACGGTATCGCCGCTCTACGAAACGAACGGATGAACGAGACGAATACTGAGTAGCGGCCTTAAAAATTGATGAAAAGTGTGTTTGAAATATTGGTCCATTCGTTGATTCGCCCATTCGTTCATTCATATGAATGATCGAATCGAATGAACTAATCGAACCGACGAATCGAACCTAATAATGAGTAGCGGGCTTTACAAACTATTCATTGATTCGTCCATTCGTCCTCATAGTATTAAGGGTCCGGTTCATCCGTTCGATTCGTTGCGCGGCGATACAGTTTTTTGGGCTAATAATCAAGTAGGTTTGATCTCGGCGAACCATTTGTCCAAATCTAATCTTTTGTTTTTTATGTATTTTTAAACATTGAAGCACAATGAATCGATGCGAACGAGTTAAATAAAAGTTGATGATTAGGCTAGCTGAAATATTCGTCCGTTCGTTGATTCGAATAGTCGTTCATTCATATGAATTGACGAATCGAATGTATGTAGACGAATGAACGAGTGGACGAATAGTGAGTAACAGGCTTTACATTCAACAAAAAGATTATTGGGATTTAGTTCTGTTTCATGCACTAATGCACTGGTCAACAAGAATAGCTTCTCTGTAGATGTATTTTCTTACATATAACACAAACATATCGGCCTTCGATATAATTCTACGCAACGTACCTGATATGTTTATTTAGTCACTAATAAAAATATTTTTTTTCAATTATATTTAAAAAACGAACAATGTTGTATTTATACAACTTGTTAGTTGTCTTAGATTTTACATGATGTAAATAAATAAAACCAATGAATTTATAAAACACTTAAAATATTTTGCTCAAAAATTTTAGCATTATATTTAAACGAGCGCAAGGACAGACATACAGGGGGGTGACAAAATATCATTGTATTGGTAATACAGTGTGTGTCTTTAATGTCCCCATTTTTACAAGCTTTTATTAACTTGTTTTCTTCGTATGTGTATCTTTCCGGATCAAAATTTGCAATCCATTTTTCGAGCACTTGCTGGCATCCGATTGAGCTAAAATTTGGCATACCTATGTAACTTCGGTGACAATGCAACAATATGGTAACAAAGTTTACAGAATAATCATATTCAATAGACTTTGATGGTACCATGGAGTAAAAAAACAGTGAATATCTTATACAGGGTGCACAAAAAAATTTAAAATGTTGGGAAACTTTTTATTATTGATTTTAGCAGAAAAAAAATCATGAATACATTATACAGGGTACGTAAAAAATAATACTAAACAGTACAAAATAAAATAAACACGCTTTTATTTATAAACTATTGAATTAAAAGATAAAAAATAATGAACTTATATAGACACAGCAAAATACATATTCAAATTTTTAAGTTTGTGTATATGTAAGTTTTATTATATTTCACCATTTAGTTCAATAGTTTCTAAATAAAAGCTTGTTTTCAAAAATATTTTTTAGGTTTATTTTATTTAATTTTTGAACCAGTAAAGATACAAATTTGAAATCGGCCATACTTCAATAACAAACAAAATACGATATTTTGTGGACGTTTCGAGAAAATTTCAATGTGGCGACGTGGAGTCGTTTTAAAGAGAGGAATTAAAAAGCAAGTGGGTCGAGCGTACATCTTTCGAAAGGTCTGTTCAACCTGAATTCTCCTCCAAAATATAGGGAAATTAAAATTTTGTATGCAGTTGCGTTTTCATAATCGGATTTCGTTTTGGTTAGCTCTTGTTAGCCTTTTTTTAGATGATGTATAAAAGTGTATCTATATTAAATCAAAGAGCCCGACCTTTTTACAGTTTTTTTAACAAAACCTATTCTGATCCGTCAAGGATTAGTACTAGCTTTGTTAAAAAAAAACCAGCATTAAAGTCCACTAATTAATATTAAACAAAATAATAAAGATTAACACAAGGTTATGCAGTACGCTGCTGTGAAATGAGTTTTTTAAATTTTATTTTTAAAACATTTGCTAATTTTATAATATAGGGTTCTCACTTTCCTATGTAGTCTAATAAATACCTCAATATAAAAATTAGGCCTTTTTAAGATCATGAGGGGGGGGGAGCAACAATTCAAACAGCCTCTAGCCCCCGAAAACCACTATCCGCCACTACATACAGTTTAGTCAAAATAGAAATGTATAAGGTTACGAAACTGGGTAAAATTAAGTATTTGCTTGTTTTCCTAAAAAAATAACCCATTTGTGCCAACCCCTATATACTTGATGCACGAAAAAGTAACCAAAAAAGTGTCAAATAATCTAGAATAAGGATTTCTGCTAATATAGTTATTCTAAAAAATCTAATCGCGGTTTTAAACACTTTGGAATAGTACCACTTAATGCGAATAAAGTAATGAATCGGTTACCAAAAGATGACCATGAAAATTGTTCCCCTAACTTCGTTTTTAATGTAGTTGTGATATAGAGACAAGAAAGTTTCCCGAAGAAGAGAAAAAGAACAAAGAAGATTTGAATAACGGAGCTGACAATTTAAATCCTGGGCCGTCTGGTCAATCCTCTATGTCAGAGGACTTGAAAATAGTTAACACAGAAGCAGACATATCTCAATCTGGTGCTTGTAAATTAAAAACGAGAAATAGAAATTAAAAAATATGAGGAAAGCTCCGACGAGAGTTTGGAACTTGGAAAAAGAGTGCAAAAAGCCGGGGGAAGCTGCTAATAGTGACAGTAATGAATAATCATAAGAAGAAAATACATCTTTAGCAGTTCTGCGCCATAGAAATAAATTAAATCAAGTACAGACTTTCTTGAAAAGTAAAAATTATGCGCAAAAAATGTTAAAGTTTGTTTGGCCACTCGTAGAAGATAAATCATTTGTGTCAAAAAAGACGAATATTTAAAAATTATCTGATACAATTAATCCTAAACGATTGAAAGATTTAGAAAATTTCCGGATAAGTTTTGTTATTAAATTTGTGTTTGAATTAACATTTAGGATTAATGTTTATGATTCTCTCCTCAATTGAAGGTAATTTAATAGTTGAATGAACAATGAATCGATGCGAACGAGTTAAATAAAAGTTGATGATTAGGCTAGCTGAAATATTCGTCCGTTCGTTGATTCGAATAGTCGTTCATTCATATGAATTGACGAATCGAATGTATGTAGACGAATGAACGAATGGACGAATAGTGAGTAACAGGCTTTACATTCAACAAAAAGATTATTGGGATTTAGTTCTGTTTCATGCACTAATGCACTGGTCAACAAGAATAGCTTCTCTGTAGATGTATTTTCTTACATATAACACAAACATATCGGCCTTCGATATAATTCTACGCAACGTACCTGATATGTTTATTTAGTCACTAATAAAAATATTTTTTTTCAATTATATTTAAAAAACGAACAATGTTGTATTTATACAACTTGTTAGTTGTCTTAGATTTTACATGATGTAAATAAATAAAACCAATGAATTTATAAAAGACTTAAAATATTTTGCTCAAAAATTTTAGCATTATATTTAAACGAACGCAAGGACAGACATACAGGGGGGTGACAAAATATCATTGTATTGGTAATACAGTGTGTGTCTTTAATGTCCCCATTTTTACAAGCTTTTATTAACTTGTTTTCTTCGTATGTGTATCTTTCCGGATCAAAATTTGCAATCCATTTTTCGAGCACTTGCTGGCATCCGATTGAGCTAAAATTTGGCATACCTATGTAACTTCGGTGACAATGCAACAATATGGTAACAAAGTTTACAGAATAATCATATTCAATAGACTTTGATGGTACCATGGAGTAAAAAAACAGTGAATATCTTATACAGGGTGCACAAAAAAATTTAAAATGTTGGGAAAATTTTTTATTATTGATTTTAGCAGAAAAAAAATCATGAATACATTATACAGGGTACGTAAAAAATAATACTAAACAGTACAAAATAAAATAAACACGCTTTAATTTATAAACTATTGAATTAAAAGATAAAAAATAATGAACTTATATAGACACAGCAAAATACATATTCAAATTTTTAAGTTTGTGTTTATGTAAGTTTTATTATATTTCACCATTTAGTTCAATAGTTTCTAAATAAAAGCTTGTTTTCAAAAATATTTTTTAGGTTTATTTTATTTAATTTTTGAACCAGTAAAGATACAAATTTGAAATCGGCCATACTTCAATAACAAACAAAATACGATATTTTGTGGACGTTTCGAGAAAATTTCAATATGGCGACGTGGAGTCGTTTTAAAGAGAGGAATTAAAAATCAAGTGGGTCGAGCGTACATCTTTCGAAAGGTCTGTTCAACCTGAATTCTCCTCCAAAATATAGGGAAATTAAAATTTTGTATGAGTTGCGTTTTCATAATCGGATTTCTCTCTTGTTAGCCTTTTTTTAGATGATGTATAAAAGTGGAGCCCGACCTTTTTTGTTTTTTTAACAAAACCTATTCTGATCCGTCAAGGATTAGTACTAGCTTTGTTAAAAAAAAACCAGTAAAGTCCACTAATTAATATTAAACAAAATAATAAAGATTAACACAAGGTTATGCAGTACGCTGCTGTGAAATGAGTTTTTTAAATTTTATTTTTAAAACATTTGCTAATTTTATAATATAGGGTTCTCACTTTCCTATGTAGTCTAATAAATACCTCAATATAAAAATTAGGCCTTTTTAAGATCATGAGGGGGGGAGCAACAATTCAAACAGCCTCTAGCCCCCGAAAACCACTATCCGCCACTACATACAGTTTAGTCAAAATAGAAATGTATAAGGTTACGAAACTGGGTAAAATTAAGTATTTGCTTGTTTTCCTAAAAAAATAACCCATTTGTGCCAACCCCTATATACTTGATGCACGAAAAAGTAACCAAAAAAGTGTCAAATAATCTAGAATAAGGATTTCTGCTAATATAGTTATTCTAAAAAACCTAATCGCGGTTTTAAACACTTTGGAATAGTACCACTTAATGCGAATAAAGTAATGAATCGGTTACCAAAAGATGACCATGAAAATTGTTCCCCTAACTTCGTTTTTAATGAATATAGAGACGAAAGTTTCCCGAAGAAGAGAAAAAGAACAAAGAAGATTTGAATAACGGAGCTGACAATTTAAATCCTGGGCCGTCTGGTCAATCCTCTATGTCAGAAGACTTGAAAATAGTTAACACAGAAGCAGACATATCTCAATCTGGTGCTTGTAAATTAAAAACGAGAAATAGAAATTAAAAAATATGAGGAAAGCTCCGACGAGAGTTTGGAACTTGGAAAAAGAGTGCAAAAAGCCGGGGGAAGCTGCTAATAGTGACAGTAATGAATAATCATAAGAAGAAAATACATCTTTAGCAAAATGAAAAGTAAAAATTATGCGCAAAAAATGTTAAAGTTTGTTTGGCCACTCGTAGAAGATAAATCATTTGTGTCAAAAAAGACGAATATTTAAAAATTATCTGATACAATTAATCCTAAACGATTGAAAGATTTAGAAAATTTCCGGATAAGTTTTGTTATTAAATTTGTGTTTGAATTAACATTTAGGATTAATGTTTATGATTCTCTCCTCAATTGAAGGTAATTTAATAGTTAATTTTTATATGGTAGTGGTAAAATAAATAGTTTTTAGATATATTTTATTACTTATATTCCCAACTTAATATAAATTCATCTAAGTACTTTCACGAACATATTTAGTGGTGAAAGTTAGAAAACAAAACGTTTAATATTGCCGTAGTGACGTTTAGGCGATCGGTCAATGTTGCGTCTATCGGACATAACTGACTACCCTGATTTTTTTTTTGAGAACCTGGTTTAATGAAATCACAATAAAAACTATTTAAGGAGGTAAAAATATTTTACCAACCTCCCATGTTGCCTTGTTGATAACTGATTATAGTATATCAATTGCCTTTAAAAATTATTTCAGTATATAGAACCAAAGTTTACAGAATAATCATATAGTAGAATTAATACAAATGATATGAAATAAAAGAGCTGAAAAAAACCTGTTTATTCACGTGACGTTCTTAAAATAGGAACGTATATGCATCTATAACTGCCATAAAAGTAGACGTAAACATATTTTGGATTTGTTTTAGTGATTGCTCTTTAGGGAGCATCAAAAATGAGGGCATTAAAAGTCCCCTTTCTCTCGTCGTTTTAAACAGCTTTGGATTTGTAGAAAAGACATAACCTTTTCTATTGCAGGAATCCGTAGCTATTTAACGGTATATATAAACATTTTACGTCGCCTTATTCTTATTATAAAAAATAAATCCGATTTTTTATAGGCTCTCGTAAAGGGACATATTTTATTGTTTGCATTTCTTATTCCATTAAATTTTGGCATTTATTGAATAATATTTATCGCAGGATTTATAGATGGAGAACAGTAAATTCCAGTAAAATTATTTTTTGACGCATTCCATTTTATTGCAAGCGTACACCTATAAAATGCGGCCGTCGTTTTAATATTAAGTCTCTTGCAGGCTCGTAGTCAGGGAGGTCTATGGGGTCTGGAACCCCCCCCCACCCCGAAATTCTATACTCCTATATTGGCTCTGCTTACTAGTAATTTTTTTAACTCGAACCTTGGGAAAATTAGGGAGCATACCAATTTTTTTTGAAAATGTAGCTTTTGCATTAAAGCGAATTAGCCAAAGATTAGGGGAGAGTGTTGTACCTTGGGTCAATTTTAAGAAAACATTGGTTATAATTTTAAAGCTTTTATATTTTGAAAATCCCAATAGCGCAATACATACAAGAACTATGTGGCTACTTACAGCTTCTTACATTTTGCTTTTTAGCATCAGCATTTAACGAAAAACTAAAATTTAGATAGTCTTTACAAATCGACCTAAGGTACAACAAGGTATTATACCTTGGGACATAGTATGTTGTACCTCGGGTCAGTAAAATACCTGCAACGTTAGACATGTTTTTTTAGGAAACATAACTTACTACTACATACATTACTGAAAAGGTACAAAATACTAAAAGTGAGATCCTAAACTAACTTTACAAATTTGAAGTCATAGCTGCTAAACTGCTGCTAAGCTGTTCCGCTTGTGTGAGGCCGCGAAAGTTTAAGTACAATATCTTCGCGTAAAAAGTGATTAGATCTGTTGGGTCATTAATAAATCTCTTTATTATATCCGCAATATAATAACTAAAAGACTTTTTCCTGTCACTTTAACTAATACAAAGTCCCCTTTGCGGATCTTCTCGTTTCCAGATAGTTCGTTTAATTCTTTGTCATTTATTAAATCTTCTTCGGTTCTTACTATATCTTCCAATGTTTCTTACTCATTGGAACTTAGCTCCCAGTCATGCTCAGTAACTTCTCTTAGTATTTTCTTTAGCATGTCATTTGTTGCTAGACGTTTAGTAACTGCTTGAACGTTACTTTTTCACTTTTTAAGAGCTTGGACCTCCTCTTTTTCCAGAGTATATGTAGAAATTCATGATTTTCCTCTTCATTGTTCTGCTTTCGTTTTAGCAGCAGATAGTTTTGGATAGGGCCGGATCATTTCAGGTATATCAGGACTGCGCAATGCCTCTTCTTGAACCCTGTTGGATGTTGAAAGAGTAGCATTAAGTTCCAAAGCAGTTCTTTTAACTTCTTGTTCTACCTTTTGCATATCCGAAGTTTGTTCCTGCCCTTCATTTAAAGGACGACAGTTACGTACGCAGATAAATGTTCATGTTCCCCAAAAATATTTTCATTGAGTGGATAAAACCCGCTGACTTCAAAGCCTTTCTGGACATTACAGTGGTAAACGCTTTTAGAAAAGCCTTACCTACAAGTTTGTCTATACCATAAATAGAAATATGTTGTCTGAGATTCATAATCAATTCATTCGATACATGCAGTTTTGTAATAGATCTTCATTGGACCAAAAACTGTTTGGTCAAGTGGTTGCATTTTATGACTGGTATGAAGGTAAAACGTCATCATACAAATGCCGTTATTTTTAGAGAAATCTATTTCATAGAGGTTCACGTGACTATCGTGGTTATCCATCAGCAATATAACTGGATTTTCAACAGCTGGTTTCACGTACTTCTTAAACTGTTTCAGGAATTCCAAAAATAAGCGTTCGTTTGACCAACTGGACTGATTTCCACCCCTACTATTCTAAATGTGGCATAAAGTTGACTCTCGGGAATATTAACACAGGAGGAATGTGATTTCTGATCATATTAATATCGGCAATCATAGTTATATTCTGGCCTCGTTCTCCACTGGTCATTTGACCTAGTTGCTTTATTCCTTTAGGAAGTAAATTTTTTGGTGAAACTGACGGTTGTTAGTCCAGTCTCGTCGCAGTTCCATATCTTTTCTGGTGTAAAATCGCCTCTAGAAAGAAGTTCTGCAATTTTTAAAAAAGTATGATATATTTGCTTTATTGAAAGCAGTTGATCTAGCGAAACTTGAGAACTCTGGTTTACGAAGTGACAAATCTTGATGCCTACGAAGGAAATATTTTAACCGTTCTTTTACAGCAATTTTTTTAAATTCATACGTGCAGCAGTAAGAACATATTGTTTCAGGAGTGCCTCCTCCTCGATATTAAAAACTTGTTTCGATTTATTGGCAGCTACATATTGGAAGATCTGCAATTCTTTGTACGATTTTACATGCCTAATTAGAGTAGTTTTGGAAACATTGTAGGATTTGGGAGCCTCTCTATTTGATAAGTCACCGATTATACATTTGTTTGCAGCTGTAGGTAAATTTTCAACGTTTATTTTATCTGAAACAACAAAAACCCTTTATATATCTAAACTAACTTTAAATTTGAAAATATTGAATAAATATCAATTATGCAAATTAATTTCTGATAGGGTTATACCTTGGACCGGTCCAAGATATAGGACCTGTTAGTGGCATGTACGTTATGCAATTTAACTTTTTCTAATACCTCCTAAAATATGGTTATGAATTAGAAAAAATATATGCTCAGAATTATTAAGCTTAAATAGCATGTATCGCTGCCCTTCATTAAATATAAATTACAAGCATTTCTAACCCCGATGATTAAAGATGAAAAATAGGCCAACAAATTTCTTACCGTTAAAGAAAACATAGCACGTTCTGTAAATATTTCAACTAGCTACCATCTACTGGGTATATCAGACAACCACAAACCGATTTAAAAGTATAGAAATCTGCACAGCATTTATGTTAAAATTCAAGTGACCCGAGGTACAGACCGGTCTAAGGTACTATACTGTGAGTGCAAAAAAAAATTGCAGATAAGTTGCAAAAGTCTGTTTTCTGCCAAAATATTTCAGAGAGGGCAAATATGTAAATATAAAAAATAAAGGTGAGGATACTCTAAACAAAAATGATCCGGATGATTTCTTTTCTTAAATACGATAAATTCTGAGATAAATCGAAGAGAAACTGTAGTTTATTTTTTTCTTCCACTAAGATCTCGTGACAAAAGGAAAACCTGAAAGTGGTGAATGCGTCTCGTGACCACAAAAACTCAAAACTACGTAAAATATTATTCTCAAAAACTGCCGAACGGATACTGAGGGTTATATCGCTATGGGATCTAGGTCCTAGGTATCTATTGTTCGATTAACAGATCGCATGTCAACTTTATTTGGAAAAAAAAATTAAAGGAGGGATCATTTCGGACTCTTCGGACGTCTTAACAGCATGTCCCAGAGATCTGCAAAAAACAATTCGATAGGGAATTTAGAGGAAATCAAAAGTCTAAATGGTTGCGAAAATCGGTCAAAATTCACGAAAATTTCGTTTTTCTCCAACACAAAGAGTCAGGTAGAAATGTGACTTATTTATCTGCTTCGAGTATCTTAAAAAGCCACTCTTTACCTGTCAAGTTCCTTTTTATACCAGGAGCATAATCTTGAACTAACTTTTATTTATTTTCACGGTTTTAACCTATTTTTTGAACTTATAGAATAATAACTCAAGACCTGTAATCTCCAGGCCGTTCGAACTTTGATAAAATATTGATCCATATTTTGACTGAAGCCCATAAAAATCTCAGATCGAAGGCTCAGACGGTTTCAGAGATACGATTTTTTTTTCGAAAAACAAGTTGCAAATTTTGTTGAAGATGATGGGCTTATCCGGTCCTGTTTTTTTAAAAACACTTTGCGGACAGATTGCTGATTAAATTGACCTCAACTTCTGTATTTAACACTCTTTGCTAGGTCTTCAAAAAATATGTTAAACATTTTTCCGTTTTAGTACCAATTTTTGGTTCATTTTCTTCAAAATAGGATATACCTTGACGTCATTGTCATTGGCCAGAAAAGTTTCGAAACAAAAATTGTTTACGAAAAAAAGAAAAAAGATGACAAACTTAATGACACAGATTGACACTCGCCCAACATAAAAGTCATGTTTATCAACTCTGGAGTACTCAAACTCATTGTTATTTAACAATTTCTCGGCTTATCGTCAAAAAACAATGGTAATTGATGCCAATTCTCTGACACTTTGCGGTTTTGACAAGAATGTCAATCTTTCTTTTCATTTATGATTATATCATGGCCTCCTTATATTGTAGGTAGTCAATTTAAGCAACGCAAATAATACTAAAAATTTACTAAAAAACTGTTGGTTAGAAAGATATCAAATAGGGTATTTTCTGAAAGCTGGCGATGTTATCTTTAATATGACAGTAAAATATATGGGGTGTTCCATTTAAAAAAAATTCAATCCAAGGTAAATTTGCAAACCTTAAATACTTTACTCTGGGACCTGACGCTCATACTTGTTTCTGTTGTAATAACTGCATAATAAACCAATAATACTCATAATAAATAAACTAATCAATTCAAACGAATAAGTAAAAACGCAAAATTTACGGAACTTAAAAAAATAC